>JAQFXP010003832.1:0-11732 GCA_034693685.1 Belba bartosi | reverse complement strand
GAGAGAGAGAGAGAGAGAGAGAGAGAGAGAGAGAGAGAGAGAGAGAGAGAGAGAGAGAGAGTAGAGAATGGAGTTCGAGAGCACCCAAAGCTCTTTTAGCATAAGACAGTTACTGATGTGTTGTGCCTATTGTGACCTTACATTCGAAAATAGCAAACTAACTGAGTGAATGCCCCTGGCTACTTGTACTCCACTGATGAGCCATAGAAATGTTGCCTTTCATGTTGGACACACACACACATACACACACATACATACACACACATACATACACAGACACAGCCAAAACATCGACACATAGCCAGCACATGACCATAAACTCGGCTTGGCATTAATGGTTTACATATACGCGGCTTATTGTTACTTTAATTCTCAATTAAAATATTGATTTGAAGCAAAACTGGTTTAGAATTAATAAATTTTAGTTCGATATCAAAGTTAATCAATAAAAAAAACTCGAAAATGAGTGTAAAGTTAGAAAATGTTGTTTTGAAAGAACCAAAAGCAAAAGTTTAGATTTGGAGCCATTATAAGGGCTGCATGTTGTGGAGGGGCCGAGAGGAGGGGTCAGCAAAAGTGCTTTAGAAACGGAACTTATTCTGTTGAACGCTATTCGGCAATAGAGTCGGCACTGGAGTTGAGTATAAAGCAGAGAAATAGCTTTGGGTGCAATGATGGGTGATGTGATGGGTGCTTAGTTACTCTGCTGGCCCACCAGTTTGTGCCGAATACCTGTAGGCGATATCTGCTCTCCTGTTCGTCCCATTATGGGTGTCCTTGTGTTTGCTTGTATTGCATGTATTTGTTTGCTATTTATAACATTATTCCTAACATTACTCGCATTATATGTTGTGTTTCTATTCAACATTTATTCGACAAGTTTTACATACATTCTGTCTCTTATTGTGACATTCCATGAAAACTAATACAACTAATACAAGCAATACATTGGAAAACACAATCCGAACACAAACTGAACACAACTGAACACAAACTGTGACATTCATTCAGAACTTTATTTATAACATTTAAGGCTTTGATGTCAACCCTCTGATATCAACCCATAGCTTAGTTTTGGAACTAATTCTATGGTATATATGGTTTAAACCGAATAGAAAAAAGTTTGTATTTAATGACTGAATACAAATAGTTTATATTATATTAGAATTCAATCAAAAATCTTTTGAAGGCAGAGATGAACAGTGGTTTGCATTGGTTTGCATGTCTTCGTCAGTCATTCGAATCGATGCATAACTTGTCTTCTTTTGCCATCAATTCTGTTCAATAATGAGGGGAACTGAGAGTTAAAACGAGTGAAGCAATTGAAGGCAATCTGAGATTTATTCAAAATTTTCAATCAAATGGTATTCGTGATGAGGGCGGGTCTGATCGCCAACAAAGTTCTCTGAGACTGAGAGACTAGTTCTTTATTTCTCATCAGTTGGAAATAATTGAGAGTAGAGTATAGAGTATAGGATAATAAGGGGGGCTCAGGGTTGAGGCTGAGGCACTGGGATTGCCCTGAGCAATAATGTCATCAATATTGAGTGAGAGCCTTGTAATCAGCAAAGTTCGTGTAATCAACGCACCCTATGGTGTCGACCCGTCACCCCACCTGAACCCACCTGAACCCACCTGGACTCGACCTACCATCCAATAGGCTCTGGTCCTCCAGCCCAGCTTTCATTGGCTCATTTTCGGAACAGGTGTGCACTCACCCAATAGAGCCCCTTTTGAACGGTTCCCTCTAAGGCGAGCACATCTTCATATAGTAGGTCCACTCAAATAGGTTTACCATATTTTTTATAAATCTATACAATAATACGTAACGAAAAGCAGTGTTCAGTCTCTGGTTGTTATGAAAAATGAAGCGAATCGGAGAAGCAATCCATTGCTGGCAAATAATAATGAAAATCTACAGAATAACATCATTATAAGCATCTAATGCCACACTACCCCTCTCTCACTCTCCTCTCCTCTCCTCTCCTCTCCTCTATTCTCACTACAAACTCTCTAATATCACTACCGAATAGCACTTACAACACTACAGTATACAATATACAATATACAGTACACAGTATAGTATGTTATGTTACCAATGTTACCATGCTCCTATTGTCTCCTAAATATAACTTACTTTTCACACAACCATTACATCGACTAAATAATAGCGCTTCAAATCCAACACTATTTACGCAAATAAACTCATTAGAAGTTCATTTGGAAAATATGTTATTTATGTTTATTTATTTGTGGGTTTAGTTAAACCATTAGTTTATAAATATTGGTTAAACAAAGTTATTTTTTGAGCATAAACATTGAAAATTCTTTAATGCATATAAAATACACAGTTAAGGCATTTTAAATGCATATTAAATAATACATTAAAAATCTCATTGAATATAATAGAAACTGATTTAGACGTCTGTCGCCGCAACACTACAATATGTCAGACTTAAGGCTCGTCTAACCTTAAAGGCATTCAAAACCATTAGCTTTCGCTATGCTATCACTTCTTGTTAATGACAAAAGTGTAAAAACAAATGATTGTTATCTCTATAATTGGAGGTCAACTAACTTTAACATTAGCCTAAAGTTGTTCAAAAAAATTTTATTCATTACTCTCTCGTCTTAATTGCATAACATATAGCATAACATTGTAAGTACTGTATTGTAATGCAAACAAATGCTCGCTTTTAAAATTGCACCATAAGTGCATTGAGTGAAAGTATATAAAATGCAAATTAGAAAATATAATAATTCATTAATGTTAATGATTCAAACGGTAGCTAATTATGATCACTCATTTGTCCAACATGGCAAACTTAGCAACTATCATTACGACCAACTCATTCAAAACTCCAAATTCGTTCAGCTTTCCTCTCCTTCTTCTCTACTCTACTACGAGTTCATCACTTTTTTAATACGTAAAACAAAATAAATTTTTTTGTTATGATATGCTCGCAGTCATAAACATTAGGAGTATTAATATAAGCATAACTCATAACACAGTATTGAATAACTCATACAAATATATTTAATGTGATTATGCGCTCAGAATTCTCAACTATATTTCAGTGAAGCAATCATTTTAAACTAAATTATTATTATTATTATTATAGAAAAATTTTTGATTGTTATTAGAATATCAAATCATAAAATAAATAAATTACTTCAAACACTCCGTCTATTAAGTTATAAACATATGTTTCAAAAAATACTTAACTATTAAGTTATTAACTTTGGATGATATGTCGATGAACCTGAAACATGAATTTAAAATTATTTCAAAACAATTTGTTCAATTATTTTTTCCAATTTATTGCGTTTAAATCTAAATTACAAATTTTGTTATAAATGGAGATATTTTTGTTTTTAAAAATACGAAATCGAAAACCTCTAAATAATTTTGTTAAAAACTTAGCGAATATAACAAATTGATTGAAAAGAATAAATTGCATTGAATTAGATTTGAAGCGAATAGAAAGGCATTGAAAGAGAGCTAATCAGTTGAACCACTGCTACCAAAGAGAACCTATAATTGTTCGCTAATTATGTGTCTAATTATTGTCACACATTTGCTTTAACCAATCGAAGCTTAAATTGATTTTCACCGAAAAAACAAAACAAAAAAGTTTGAAATCGTTTTACTGTTTTTGCTGACATTCCTTGTCTTCGAATAAGGTTTCTAAACGAATGAACTGATGGGTCGACTCATTGCACATCACTTGTGGTTTTTATAAATCAATTAAAATCTTATTAAATAATTTTGAGCTTGAACCAATGTAAATGTACACTAACTCTAACATGCTAGGTGCTCTAATGCACTGTAAGGTATTTGCATTGGTATTTATGCAAAGTCTTGAATAACTCAAAACCAAATGTATTGGAAATGCTCTCAATTCTAAGGGTTCTAAAGGCTTGCAATTGAGTTAAAACAGAGCTGTTATTCAAATTCAAAACACTTTAGACTAATATAAAAACAATTCTAAAAATAATAGTCTTTGAAATAAGTTCATAATATTATTGAATGACAATCAATCATAAAAGTATTGACAGATCAATCAATTATATGCAATCAATTTGTTCTTTTTATTATTTTTTGTGCAATTTTCAAAAGTTTTGATTGATTTCGTGTTGAATAAAAATATAATTTTCTCGGTTTTGAATGAGTTTTCAACCCTATTATGTGTTTAGAGAAGAAATTATTAGTTTTGGTATTAAAATGTTATTTCAAAACACTGAGAGTTAAGTTTTAAAAGATTTTATGCCGTATTTAGATTTTTATGTTGTTGCATTTTTTATAACTACCTAACAACGTCTTAAATAAATTATTTTTTTTAAATTAAATACAATAATATTAAACACTATAATTTATAAATAATGTATATTTGTGTTTTTATTTAATAGCTTAAAATGTTGCATATTTAATACAATTAATGTACAGTATATTACTTAGTATTATCAAATCAATAGAGACGTTAAAATTTCCTGAGCTAGAAAACTTAAATACTCTACATATTTAAAATATTGATTATGAAATTTAAAATAATAATTAGTTTTTATGCCAAATAAATATAGTAAAATTCTGTAAAATACATTAAAGTTACAAATAAATTAAAATTAAATTTAGAAAAATATTAAATCTTGTATAGTTTAATTTTGTTTTTAAGTTTAAAACTAGAAATTAGCCAAAAAATAACTGATTTTAAAAATTAATAATACTATTTATTTCTTTAAGATTTAGCAAAGAGCAAGAAACCTTTTTTTAAATATTAAAATTTTTTTGCTTAAAACTAAATAATTTTGTATAAAAAATTAAAGCTGAGTCCAGTTTAAATAAATTGAATAAACTATATTTAGTTTAAATAAAGTCAATTTAAATTATAAATAAATGTCTCTTTTAATTATTTTTGAATCATTCCTTTTTTAAATTTCTGAGCGAATAATAAATTATAATTTAATACAAATTTATATAAATTTTGCATATTAAATTACCAATTTTTTGTTCTAACTTAAAATTTACTCAAATATATCAAAACTCAAACTAGTTAGATTATATTACGTACTTCTGGCTAATAACTTTCAATTATTATAATATTATATGTAAATATTAAATACATTAAATAAAACCAAATTAATCAATTGATTTAAATGTTTTAAAACTAAAAATTCTGTTTTTAATATTTGTAAAAAAGTATTTTTAAATGTTTAAATCATTTTAATGTGTCTTTTATTTAAGGGTTTATATCAAATTAAGCAAAATTTATTAATATTATTTTTAAAACAAAATAGATTGTAAACGTTATATTTGTATATTTATCAAATATATTTGTTTAATAAATATAAACAAAATTGAAAATAAAATTTAATCTAATTAATTGAAAATAAAAATTTATAAATAATTTTTAACAAATATAAGAGTAATTAATAAAAATTATAATCTTAATTGAATAGTTTGAATGGACAGATGACTGAATTCAAATACTTTAGTAATTCTAATTTTCTCAATTTGTATGTTTAAATCTTATATTATTTGGCAAAAAATTGTATATCATTTATGAAACTGAATTAAATAAATTTAGCTGACTTACAATAAATTTTTTAATTAATTAATTAATTATTGCTAAGTCTAAAGAGTTATTTAACTAAATTTTAAAATTTAGCTGACTGTTTTCATTTACAATATTAGAAATTATATTTTAATTGCTTTAAATATGCCAATATATATTATATTATAAATATATTATTTATTGTAATAATAAAATTTGCTTTTTTGAAATTTATTTATTTGCCTATAAATTTAAAAGTAATTTGCTAAAATAAATATTGCTTAATTTAATAAAAATCAATTTATGATATTTTGACTTAACCAACCATTTTTGAGTTGTTTGCACATTACTGCACTATTTTTACAGTATTATGTTAATAGTTATGTTTAGTTGCTTCATAAAAATAAAGCAAAGTCTAAAGTTTAACTTAACTATATCTTTAAATTTAACAAAATTTAAAACTGTTATACTGTATAAATCAAATTAATATGTATTTAAAATTATTTATTTATATCTTTGTAAGCTTTTTTGCAATTTTAATAAATTTTAAATTATTTAAAATTAATTTAGCAACTTTAAAATAAAAACATATTTAAAATTATTTAAATAATTTTTGCCTTAAAATACATTGATAAACAATCAATTTAATTTATTAGCAACATAATATTTCTAACTTAATTTTTAAGTTTATATATTTTATTGTTTAATTTATTATAAATTAATAAAAACTAGATATGCAAATACTTTATTGTGTAAGAAGTATTATAAAATATTAATATGTTGTATTAATATTTATATATTTTATTTTATTTAATTTAAAAAATATATTAAAATTGTATAATAACTTCTAAAATATTTGCAAAGATTTAACCAAATGTTGTCAAAGTGTTTTGCAGCTGTCATTTCATAATATTTATTAAACTCGTATTACAAGTTAAAGTTTAAAATTAATTTTAGAAATAATTATTTAAACAACAATTATTTAAAAATTTTTAATTAAAAATCTAATTTATTTAGAATGATATAAATAAAACCAAATTATTTTTTTTAATGATTTTAAATCTAAATTAACGACAAAATTTAGGTTTTTCTATATTTAAACCGAGAAATACTTCATTTACTTTATAGTTATTACGAAAAACTTGAAAAGATATACATTGACTATAAATGCAGTTAAATTCACGCCTCGGTTAAAACAAACCATTAAAATTATATTACTTTTATCCTTATCTAATTAACTTTAAATAATTAATGCTATCGTTAAAACTTAATTTTTTAAAGTTTTGGCCATTAAATCCAAGTTCGTTTAATTGCTGGATTTTTGTCTATGTTTTAGTTATTTATATTTTTAAATAAATAATTAACTTATTAAACGAAATTTGTGCCAAAGTCTGTTCGACAAATTGATGCAAAATTTTCCCAATTCAAATCCTTTTAAATATATAATTGTTATTCTTTCCTGTTATTAAATCATTATATGTAACAAAAATAAAATTTTGTGCAAATACTTCGTTCTCTCTTTCAAATAAGATATTTATTTCACAATATTTCATAACATCAATAGCAGAAACAGGCATGGTAAAAATACTTAATAAATAAGTAACCGTTTAACAATTGTAAAAATAGTTAGTTGCAAAATTCTAAACTCAAATTATTATTTTAATTAGCGCTAAATTAAGTAAAAATTAATTTTAATTAAATAAATAAGCATATTTTTTGTCTTTACCTACACCTATACTTCTATCCATTTAATTTTAGTTATTTTCCCTTTAATTTATTTTTAATATACCTTTTTTCTTCGCGTTTATATCATGGTCAATTGATTAAAACTTCATCTAATGGCACAACAATTTATATACAAATGTTTCTATTTTATTTCAACAATTATTTTATAACTAATTATTAAATATAAAATAAAATATTAAAAATTAAACTTTAATTTTTATGAATAAAAGATTTTTAAAAGTTAAAATACTAATTTCGATTTTTTATTAAAATATGTTTTTGTAATTAATATTTAATACGCTTCTATGAGAAAGAGATATTTGTTTATAAATTTAATGTGGTTAAATAAAGTGAAAACAATTAGAAATTTAAAAAATATACCAATCAATTCGGTGAAATATAAGCTTGCTTGAATAAAGTACTTTTGCCACACAAAAACTTTAAAAGAAATTACAAAAAAAAACAAAAACAAAAATTCAGAAAATTAGTCTTTGTGTGAAAATTTAGTAAATAAGTAGGCGAAGTTATCAATGTTAAACCAAAGTTGTATTTTGTAACTCTAATTAACCTTTTTTTTTATCAAGTTTAAATTAATTTATGAATGAAGTTAATGAATGAATGGAAAATAAATATTTGTAAGAATGAAAGAAAAATAACTTAAAATGTGAATTAATCTAAAATATGAATAATTGATAAAAACTAATATAAAAACAAATGTAAAATATAATAATCAGTTCAGTTTTTAACATGTTTTAATTTTAATACATTATGTAAACAATATCTGGTCTCATATCCAACTTTTATGCTGAGATATGAAGTTAAAGTTAATGTTAATTTAATTTAATTTAATAAAATATTTTTATTTGTATTTAGCTTAATTATTATCCATTGCTTTACTCCTCCATTACAACACATAAATCAGATTGTGTGTATGTCTTTCGGAATTTACAAATGCCTACCTGGCCAACACTTAATCCCTTTATCAATACACAAGTCGACCAACTCCGGAAAAACTAACTACAGTCAGACCAACGTTAAGGATACCACAGATGAGGACAGAAGGCATCTCACAGTAGGGATCAAGCATAGTTTATACATTAAAGATTGAGAAAGTTAGCCAATCCAAGGGGGGATTAAAGAAGAAGTTTTACCAACAACTTTGACTAATTTTCTCTTCTCAATCTTTGTTTATATAATATAAATATGCCAGCAATTTTTAAAATAATTAAATTTTGTTTGCTAGGTAAAACTATAGAAATTTAATTTTAAACTACAGTTTTTAAAATTAATAAATATTTTTTAAAAATAATTTTAAGATTATTTTAATCCAAATTTGACTATTATTTATAATTATTTATTGAATAAATTAATTGAAATTTCAAAAATTATTGTTATGAATTTTATTAAAAATTAGTTTTAAAAACATAAAATGTATTATAAAAAATACATTTGAAATTTTATTATTACATTTTTTTTGCTTATATTAAAATTTTTTGAGCATCAACTCGTTAAAAGCAGATATTCGTTATAAGCTAGTTTAATTGTATTTAAAACTTTTATTATTAGTATTCAAAAAAGTAGAAAACTAGAATTGTATTAATGTAACAAAACTTTTATTGATCTTTAAATTTTAAACTTTTATATAATATTTCAATTTCAATATTTCCGATTTTCTCCTTAATATATTTAACACAACCAACGAGTAAACTGAGACAAAATGCAATTTTCTTTTAAAATTTATAACTAGTCAAATTTTGACAAAAATATACGGAGCAATTATTTATACCCAAAGGGAATAATTAATTTAAAAAATAAAAAAGCGGTCAGAGCTGGTATAGTATATTTAATATGAAATTCTGCAATACTATATATTTTGTATACATTTTTGTATGAGATGTAAAACATGGTTTAAAAGTAAGTTATTCTTTGGTAGGATTGGAGAGCGTAGTGAAGGGCAACAACACCTCATCGTTGGGTTTTGTCGCCTCACTCTATACAACAACAAAAAGAAAATCAATAAAAGCTATTGTGTAGCTAAGCATTATGTGCCTGCACAATTATTGCTTCTTTATTCGTGTAAAAAATTATTATTTCCACTGCCGGTGAGATCTGACAGCAGAAGCACTGCATTATACGAGAATAGCCTAATGTTATTGCATTTACATCTGAATCATTATATCAGGAATTTATTTTAATGTTCGCCAGATTTTTAGTCTTAACACTCGTTTCGCAAATAATGACAAATTAATTCAAATATTTTTATGTTTTCAGAGTTTATAATACAGTAATATTCCAATTAAACTAATAATTTGTTTTAGCATTCATTCATCTTTTTAAGGATATAATCTTATTTATACTCTATTACTGTATAGGAATATAGGAAGATAGTATATACATTATATAATGTACATTTTATACTATAAATTCTAAAATGTTTAATTTATTTAAAAATTAGCAAATCAATTATTTCAAAAGCTTTGAATCCTTTTAAAAACAATTTCAAAATTATTAATTATTTTGTTTACACTTTAACACATGGGTTAAGGCATTTGATTTACTTAAAACATTAGACTTATATAAGATAATTAACAAAACGAGTTAGGGTTCACTATAAGCACCAAATATTAATAACTTAAAAACCAATTTTCAGCCATAAATTGCATAATTTGTTTGGTGTTAATGCACTTGAAAGTTGATTCAATGCCATAACAACAAAGTCTATACATTTTTCATTAGTTTTCACTTCATTTAAAATCACACTTTTTGCCAGAAATGCAAAGACAACAAAATAACTTGTTATAATCTATATTATTTAATTAAAACAAATATTTTGATTTAATTTGACAGATATTTTTGACCAATATTTTGGATTAATTGGTTTAATAAAGTATAATTTTTTGGGTTTTTCGGCCAGAATTAGAAAATTGTTTCAAAAATAATGCTAAATCGGGTTAAATTACAAACATAATTAAGTAGTTTATGGTATTTTAAGCATTTCTAAGAAAAAATTCTAACTATTTTTCACTAAAATTTTAATCAAATTTGTTTTAAGAATTTCCTTGATCATAAAATAAAATAATATTGAGTTACTTTAAAATTCATTTGATTTCAGGTTATATACAATTTAGGCTTTTGGTCGAATCCAAAAATGTTTGCATCAAAATCTAGCAAATATTCGATTAAATCAACTTTTGTTAATAATTGTTACTTTTTTTTGTCTATATATTTAAAAAATCTCAACTTCCCCGCTAAGACACAATAGGTTTATAATTATAAAACAATTAAAGATTTTGTACAATAAATTAGATATAAACTACAATTTTATGTGACAAAATTTATTATTTAAATATCTAATTTAAATAATATAACTTTTGACTTCAAATGTGCAAAAATACTAGTTTATTAAACCTATACCCACACCCCTGGCCACCTATGTTCTAAACAAGAGACTATCCGTATCCCTACTAAAAACTTAAATGAATTGAAAATATAAATTATGTTTTTATAATAATTTATAGTTATTTTTATGAATAAGATAATTAAATTTGATGGTCGACAGAATGTTCCCACTTTTAGAGCAGCAAATAAACAAAAACGACATTACTTTCCATTTCTTACATTACTAACCGATATTAAAATCATTTTAAGAACTTCATTAACAAATGTAATAACAGTGTTATTTAATTTTTTTGTTTATTTTTTTAAACAAAACTTGTTTCACTTAAAGATTGTTTTTATTTTTCTTATTTATCTTCTTATAATAGCTTTATTATAATTCAGGCATTAATATGATTGCAAACGTGAGAATAAAAATAAGTTTTACGAGTTTTCACAAATTTATTTTCTTAATTTCTATCAAAAGAATTTTCATTACAAAAATTTAACTTAAACTTAATTTATTTGTTAAGAAAACTAAAAAAAATTTCAAACTAAAATTTTTCAGATTTTATTTTAATTGCATTTTAAGTGCCACTAAAACATGAATTTTATTTGATTCAAATGAGAATTTAGAAGTTGTTATAATAAAAATAATTTTTGATCTTCAAAACATTAAAAAACAATATTGCAATGATATTTAAAATAATATAATAAATTTATGACAAACAATAATTTGTGGCTATATTTTAATTATTTTCTTTGTTGAAAGATTATAGTTCTGTGAAATATTTGTAGGATTTGACTAAAAAATGCATTAAATATAATAATTAATTTAATAAATTATAATCAAAATTTGTGAACTTGAAACTTGGCCGGGAATAAATATATTTTTAGTTGTATATTTGGCGTATTATGAGAACTCACAAAACAAAAATTGATATGAGAACAAACTATGAAACAAATTACGATTAATTAATAAAATAATTTAGAAATGCCATAATAAAGTTTGGGTATAAAAATGTAGAATTTTTAAACAACGTAATTAATTAACTAAATCAATTAATTTTATAAAAGTTT
>JAQFXP010003831.1:0-11733 GCA_034693685.1 Belba bartosi | reverse complement strand
TTTTATTATGTTCTAAATTATAATAAAACACTAAAATTAAATCTAAATAAATTAAATAAACAAAATACATAAAAAACTGTAGATTAAAATCTAATGTAATACAATTATGAAAGTTAAATTTAATCAAATGTTATTTGGCAAGTTAAAGGTTAGCTTAAATACATTTTCTTTAAATTTTGTAATTATTTTTATTTATAATTTAAGTTGATTTCACTATTTATTCACTTTATTATTTAAAACTAATTTTTATAATTTTCAAATTTGTTATGGATAACTGGCAAAGTTATACAACTATATGTCGAGTTATTTATTAACTTAATGTGAAATTATCGAATAAAACATTTTTTAAAGTTTCAAAAACCGTCAAACAACCAATTTTATTTTTAATTTATAAATATTTTATCAAAATATTGATGGCTGAGTAAATAAATCTAATTGGATGCTAAAAATAAAAGTTAGTAAAGGTGTGTCTAAATGGAGTTTTTATTTTATAATAAGATGAAACATTTGATATAAATAATATTTATATTATTTAATACTTCCTGTCCAACAATTAAAGGCGAAATGTTTTAAATAATTGCGTTTGCAAATTATTTATTTGTTTCTGAATCACCGTTCGATCTAAAGTTAATTCATATTTATTGTACATAATATTAAATAATTTAATATTTTTTTTACGAGAACAATTGATTAACAATAACATTAAAATTTGTAAAAAAGTAAATAATTATATAAATTATTTTTTGTTTAATTTTATTTTTTCAAACTATTTTTTTAACTATAAGCAAAAATATTAGGTATTTTGCATGTATTTATAACTTTACAAAATTAATATAAACATACTGTAAATTGGTTTAAAATGTGAATTTAATATTATAAAAAAAATTGAAAATATTATTTTGGCGTTTTAAACATGTTTTAAAGCTTTAAAAATTTTATTTTAGTTTTTTTAATATTTTTAATATTTAACAAAATTACATTTAGAAATATTATAAATTAATATGTTTTAATTTAACTTTAATTTTTTGTTTCAATGTGTAAATAAATTTTGGTAATTTATTTTTAGTTTTATATTTGCAAAACAATAAAAAATTATAATTTTTGTTATAATTTAAATATTTTTCCAAATTATATTTTTATTTAAATATTTATTTTTTAAACAAAAACAAATATATATTTATTTATTGCATAAATTTTAAATTACATTTAAATAATTTACAAATTTATTTTGTATTTATTAGTAAAAGAGAAATTAACTGTAAATGTAAAATGTTTAAATGTAATTATTTACGGCTATTATGCATCAAACAAATGTTTGCAGTAAAATATTTAATTTTATATAAATATATTAATTCATACAATCAAAACATAAAATATTTAATATATAAAAACAATTTAATATTGAAATTATACAAACATTATTTTAAATTGTATCAGCATAAAAATGAGGAAATAGAATAAAAAATAAACATGATAAGATAGATGCAAAGTTGTGACGAATGGCAGAATAACAAAAATTTGAAATGACCAAATTAATTGTATTGTTATTTAGAAATAAAGTTATTGAAATTTAAATAATAATAATTAATTTATGAAAGTGTTACAAAATCAAATATAATATATAAATTTGAATTTGAATTTTTTAAAATAATAATTAAAAAACTGTATTTAAATTTCGAAAATTATATATTAATATAATTAAAAATTTTAATTAATATATTTGGTCTAATAGAAAATGAGATTTTTAAATTAAATTCAAAATTTGTATTTAAATTATATTTATATAAAAAATATTTTAAAATATTTTATCTAACATTTAAATAATTATAAATTAAATTATTTAAATGTTAGATAAAATATTTTTTATATAAATATAATTTATATATCAAAATGATAGCAAAAGTTTGATATGTAACAATATGCCTAAATAATAATTAAATAAATTTAAGTTAAATTATCAGTTAATATTTTAATAGAAAATGCAATTTATATGTAATTAATTTAAAATATCAGCAACAAATAATTACCAAATTGAAGTTATAATTTTTATTTTTTATTTATTTAACTGAGTAATAAATTATGAAAAATTATAGCAATAATCCAATTTACAAATGAATAAATCTTTTTTAAAATTAAAAAAGTTTAATTTTAAATAACATTAAATTTGAATATTAGCCACAATAAGAAAAATTTATTTTATTAAAATAAAAATTTCATAAATAAAAGTTAATAAATATATAAAGAAAAAATTTTAATATAATTGTAAACAGTATTAAAATAATGTAACACCTCAAATATCATATTGTATTAAATTGATAATTAAATATTAAAACAAACATTATTTTAAATTTTAATAAAAACTTTATTATAAAATTTTTGTATTTTTTCTAATTTATAAGAAATAATTACAGTTTAGCAAAATTTAAACTACATTACGTCTACTACCAAATGATATTTAAATATCATATTGTTAAAATTTCAAATACATTTATAGTATAAATTACAGTTTATTGTAAAACAAAAAATTTTAAATATATTTCAAAAATTGTTTTTAATTAAAATTTAAGTGCTAAATTACAAAGCTATATTTTTTAAAAATTATATTGTATTAATATTTTTAAAATAAAAAATTTATAATAATTTTATAATAATTAAACAATAAATAAATATAATTAATATACAAAATAGGTTTATCGGATGTATTATTCTTGAAAATATTATTAGAAACTTTATAATTAAAAAAAATCCAATGACATAATATTTTATTTACAATTTAAATATTATTAATAATAAACTGTAAATTAATATTAGAAATATAATATTTTTAATTGATTATATTTTACTAATAATATTTGGTACCAATACAAACTAATCATTAAATATTTAATAAAAACATTTAATTTTATATAAAGTTGTGAAAATTTAAAATTTATTTGATTCAATAGAAATTTCATGTTAAAATTTTATTAATATAGAAAAATTAAACTATTAATAATTATTTGAACGCCTCTAAATTAAATTATTAATTATTATTAAATTAATTGTTAATAGACAAAAAATTAAATTTTTTGATAAAAAAATTGGTTTTAAATATGATTGAATATTAAAAAATTTAATTAATATGTTTTTGATTTGAGCAAATAACCAAAAATTAAATTTTTAAAACATTAAATTATTCTTTCTGATTAATTTTAAAACTGATATTTTAATTTTAAAATAAAATATATAAAATAAAATATTATTATTTTATTTATTTTTATAACATTTTATTGTTAATTAAAATTTAAATGTACTGATAAATTAAAAAAATTAAATTTTTTTTATGAATTTGTTTTAAAAATTTTTTTTTATTTACAAATTAAAACAAATAGCAAATACAATAATTAAATTTTGTGTAGAGGTTGACCTTTACATTCTTTTTCTTTTATAATGTTTATGAGTTTTTTTTAATTTGCAAATATTCTACTAGGTCGAAAATAAGTTATTTAATCCAAAATAGAGAAAAATAACAAATTTATTTTTAAATATATAATTCATTTTCTATTTAACGTATTTTTGAATTGGTTATTCATATTGATTTACCTTGATTTATTTTTTGTTTAGTTTCAGAATGTTTAAATAAGTTCTAAATTTATAACAAAATAAAAATAATTATACATTTATTTTAAGTTAAAATAAAAAACAACAGTAAACATAATTATTTATTTAATAGTTATTTGTTTATTTAATAAATAAAAATTACAAAACGTTAATTGGACCAATTCCAATTATTAATTAAATAAATTTTCTTTAAATTAAAAAAATTTTTAACTTAAATTACAGTTTATTAAGAAATAACATCATATATAAACATAAAAATAAATTATTGGCAATAATATTAATAAAATAAATAAATTAATGTAAACATTTATGTTAAATAATTATAAAAAATTTTTCAATATTAATTTAACTATCAAAAACAAATTAAAACGAATCAAATGTAATACAAAAATTTTAATGTATTTATTTTATATTCGCTTCAAAATTTAAATTCATAATGAAATTTTTGTTTGAATATAAAATAATATATATTCAATAATTATTAACTTATTATGAGATATAGCAGTATTGGCACATATGGTCATTATATGTTCCAATACTTAGAGCATATAGGCTGCACCGGCCATTCCGACATAGGCCGGTGCAGTAAACACATGTGCCTATGAGACACTGCTTTGGGAGTGGAAGAGAATCTCATTCTTACCCCCTCTCCCGGGCATTATAGCCTTTACAGGCGCGCACTGTTGGACGAGAAAATTTATTTGAACTTAGTGTCAAGCAGTGCTCGGAACACAAAAAAGTTTTATTTATTCGACTATTGTTTTGTTTTTGTTTATTGTTTAATTAATTTTATGTATGACTAGAGTTAAATCACCGGTTCTCTTAATAAAAGTTTTCTATTAAAAAAAAGTTTGATTAGAATTTTTACCTTTAAGTCAACAAATAATAGTAGGATCGGTTTTCACCAAAAATTCACAGGTATAATTACACCGGTATGTCCGACCAGTATAAAAAATTATTATTATTATTGTTGTAGGCGCCGTAAAGCGTCTGAGCGGTACACAGATACACAGAGCGATAAGGCTTTGGGGGGTACACACCACCCTCGATATCTTTTAGGAATATCGAGTTTTTATATTTAAAATATATATTAATTTAGTGAAAAGGGGGAAAAGAAAAGGGAAAAATGAATGGAAAAATTAAGAAAAGGAGAGGAAAGTGAAAAAAATATATTGATATAAAAAACTGACAAGTAACATTTTAATACATATTTGTAAAAATATTTGTAAAATTCTATTTGTTAGATTAAAACAGACGTTTTATAACTTCATTTTAAGCGTCAAATTTACAACTTGATTTAATTTTGGTATTAGTATTATTATTATCTCTAATATTATTTCTAATATTATTTGATATTCTATTAATCGAATTGTTATTAATTTTACTATTCAGTTAATTTGCAACTAATTATATAAACTTTGTAAAACAACTTACAATTTGATATAATTTTGATTTTAGTATTATTTTGTATTATTACTTCTAATAATAATTTATATTCAATTAATCAAATTGTTAATGATTTGACTATTTAGTTAATTTACAAATAATGAAATAAATTTTGTGAAACAATTTACAATTTGAGATAATTTTGGTTTTAGTATTATTTAGTATTATTTATTTTAATATTATTTGATTTTCTATTAATTGATATGTTAATGATTTTACTATTCAGTTAATTTACAATTTATGATGTAAATTTTGTAAAACAACTTACAATTTTGTTTAATTTTGATTATATAAAGCTCATTATATACGTAATTTATGAACATAAATAATATTAATTATAGGAATAAACAAATAAAAAAATTAATATAATAAAATATAGTGCGGCGGCTAGGGAAAGTTATAGTCACTAAATACTGCCGCATGTCACTACCATACTCTTTTTAAATCTGATAATATTAAAATTTTTTTAAAAATTTATAATAATAAATTATGAATTTATTTCCAAATTAAAGTATTTATCAAGCAATGTTTTTGTTTTCAAATTTTAATTTAGTAACAAATGTTAAAAATAATTTAAATGCTTTTTTTATTTAAATTTCCTTAATAACAAAAAATACAAATAAATAATTGTTTAAACATATTGTAGATGTTATTGTTATAATTATTTTATATTTTAAACTGTAAAACAAATTTACAATCTCAATTTATTTAATAAAATTAAATAAAAATAATCAATTTGGATTACGAATTCAACGGTTTTTTAATTATATTTAAAAATAAAATTAGTGTTTAAAATTTTAATTTATATTTGTAAATAATATAAACGTTGTAATTTATTTATTCATTTCTAATAATATATTATTAGTTTTATTAATTTAAATTGTAAATTTTTAATTTTCAGAAATTTTTTGCGTTAATAACTGGATTTTTTTTTAATTCTTTTTAAGTATATTGTTCCTTTAATTATTTTGTCAACTATAACAGGAAAAATATAACAACTTAAAATTATTTTAAATTTTTATTGAAAAGATATAATGTAAAACGATTAAATCAAATTAAATTAAATATATAATTTTGTAAACAAAATAATTAAACAATAAAAAAATTTTGAAAAAACGTAAAAATTTAATAATATTATAATAAAGTTTAAATTGAAAAATATAACATTTTCAAAAATATATGTTAGCTGATAAGCATCTAATTAAAAAATATTATTATTACAAAATTTGCACAATTTTAATTAATATTTATAAATTTATTTTTTTAATAATCTCAGTTTAACATTTAGATTAACCTAAACAAAATCTTTAAAATAAATTATATTATTAACATATAAGAAAATAAATGTTTTAAATTTCAAAAATGTTTAAAATTTAAGTTAATTAATATTTAAATATTGTATAATTTTTTGTGTAATTACAAAATTTACAAATATTTATAAAATAAAAAAAGAAATTAGACCAAAAATTACAAAAATTATTAAAAATATATTTAAAAGATAAAAATATTGATAAATAAATTTAGTGTTAAAAAATACTTCATACAAAATTATTAAAATTTTGTGAAAATAAAAAAAATTATTAGAAATTTACATTTTATTGATTTTAATAAATTTTAAATTAAAAAATGTAAAACTAAAAGATATGATTATAATTACTTTTGCAAAATTCTTAACAATAATATTTTTATAAAATATAAACTTTAACTATTTATCAAATATATATATATTATATTATTGTGTATTAAATAATTAAAATTTGGTTTAAATTTTATTTGACTTTAATATCAAAAATTAAAGTTTAATATATTTAATGCGTGTATTTAATTATTACAAAAATTTTTAAATATTTTTAATTTTTTCAAAAATAAATAATAAGATATTTTATTAATATCTTTTAAATTATTAAAATTTTTTTTAATATTATATTATTGTCAAAAATACTTAATTTAAATTTAGTAACATTTTATTTTGGTTTAAAAATATTTGCTAATACTATAGAAATAAAAAAATACAATATTTTATAATCACTGATATGTGGTCTTTTCCCTCGTAACTCAACGTTCGGCACATTTAGCTTAACACTTTGTTGCCACTTCTCGTTGCTAATTTACACATTGATCTCAACGTTATAACAACAAATAACGGCTCAACGCACTCCAAAACTTAATCTTTAGTGGAAAATTAAAAAAAATTCGAAAAATGGCTAAATCTCTTTGAAGAGGTGAGAGACGATGCGTTTGAGTTCTATTCAGATGAGATTGCTCTGAACATCGCAACCATAAAATTTGCCAAATTTGATTGAGCTCTTACCGATCGCTTTGGGATAATAACAATATTGCCTATAATCGCTGCTCAACGTCGAGTACTTACATAAAACAATTTAATTAAGAAATATTTCAATTATTAAATGTTATATCTTAGGCGATAATTTGTGACAACTGTTTGGATAGATAGCTGTAAATGTGAATTTGGATTAGGGTATTAGTAAACAAGGCAATATAAATAAATTTTAAAATTTTTGTTTAATATAAATATATATTTGTTAAATCATTAAATTTATTTGTTTTAAAACTGAAAATTAGAAAACTAATTTAATTTTTTATTTAATCCAATAACGTTAAAACAATAATAATAAAAAAAAATTAATTTGTATAGGTTAACATCAAAATATTGTATTAAAATAAAAACGCCAGTTTAAAAAATTATACAAACTATTTATTTATTTTATATTATTAATTTACTGAACAGTTAATAATTAATTTATTTAAAAAATAATCGGTCCTGAATAAGTTATATTTGATTTGAAACTATAAAATAGCATAAAACATTTTATAGTTTTTATTATAATAAAATTTGCAAAATAAAAAAATTAAATGTTCAAAAAAACAATTTAAAGAATTTATTTACTGTTATTAATAAATATAACTAATTTTTTGTTGTTGAAATTTTAAAATAAAACAATTTATCAAGTATTACATTTATTAAAATTTAAATTTTTACTCATACAATTTAAATATTTTTGGTTATTATTAGTATTAATTTTAAAAAATCATAAATTTTTTACCAGGAACATTATTATTAAAAAATATGCAACAAAAAATTATAAAACAAATATAAATTCAAATATATATTTTAATTGATTATATTTAAGATAAAAATATTTTTGATTTTTAATTTAAAAATCTTTAACATTATAATTAATATTAATTTTTCAAAATAACTATAATAAATTTTTTTTTGGAATAACTAAGAATATTTACTTTGTATAAGTAATAAATATTAAAAATGTAGATTTGCAATTTAAGTTAAAATTGTATCAATTGTTATGTAAAAACTAAAAAACCAAAATTGTAATTTTTCTAAATGTTTTTAACAATAAATAAATTTTATTTAAAATTTTATTTATAATTATGCTACTTTTTACTGTGCAAATTTTAACATAAAAAACAAATAATTTGCAAAATATTTTAATAAATTAAGCTGTAATAGTTAATAAATATTTTATTTAAATTTAGAAAATAAATTGAGTATAATATATTGGTGATGTGTCCGAAAATTAAGTTTAGCATAAATTTATTAATTTTAGCTGTTTAACTCAATTTATTAAAAATTATATTGCAAAAATATATTAATCGATGACCAAAACAAATAGTGCTTTTTGATTTTTGCTGCCTTTGGGCTCTACTAAAAACCGAATATTCAATCCTGCGGTCGGCTGTATAACACTACGCGATTACACTATTAAAGGCATAGGTCTTGACATTACAGGGGCTACGCTTTGCGTCAGATCGGAAACACATTAAATTAAAGAGCAATTTAGCTATGTATTCAATACTTTATTACAAGCTTTAAAGTGAAAACATTTTAAAATTTCTTTTCTTTACTGTATTGATATTAAAAGCAAATAATAGAAACTTTTCAAATAAACTGCCCGATAGTCTGTTATTGGGGGTTATAGGTGTACAGAAAGGCCTAGTTATTATTTAAATGAATAAATATATAAATTATTTAAATAGATACAATTGCAAACATTTTTAAAATAATACATACATTAAATTAAAAATTCCAGAAATAAAAATAAATAAAAATATTTATATACAATACTTGTTTTTTTGAAAAATTTCAGAAAGCTGCAATTACACAAATTTTTAAATTTTTATTTATTTTATGTTATAGTTTAATTAATTTGTGTTTTATTCTAACTATTTAATGTTATAGTCTAAAAACTAAATGATAATTAGTTTATTAAATAAATTTTTAATTTAAATTTTTTTTCGACTTTTTTATAAAGTAAATTTTAGTGATATATTTGATTTTGCGCTGGCCCAAATGTACAAATAAAGGCAGTTCGGGTCGTAGCGGTATATCTTTGATAGAATGTCAGCATAGGAATTTTTTATCCCTTGCTTGTTAGTTTGTAGTATTTGATGACGGTGTGATTAGATAAATCGCTTAAGTAAGAGGTATGTTTGCATATAGTAGATGTGACGTTTATAGCGGTGTGTTAAGCGGTATTGTTGTAAAGTTAATAATACCGTCCTGTCCCTGGTAGATACGGAACATTTCGCCAATAGTTAGGAGACACTTGACTGAAATTCAGCCGCCCATATAATTCATTTTTTAATTTATAACCTACATGTTTGCCTTTCTGTTGTAAAAGATGATAACTGCGGCGGTGGCATTGTAAGGGCGCATGCAGTAGTGGCTTAAGCATTTGTTATATTATAACTATCGGTGGAGCGTTGGGCAAATATGAATTACAAGAACATTTAAAAAAAGGCCGAAACTTTGCTTAATCATCTGCTCAACTAACGGTAGTGATGCTACCATACCGGCTACATTCAACAATATTGTATTGTTTTAATATAGAAATTTATAAAAATAATAAGTTTTAAAATTTGTAGAAAAGTAATAAAACGTTAATTTCAAATCTGTTCTTATAAAAATTTCTTAAAATAATAATGTTCAGTTTAATATAGTTTTCCCAATATTAAATTTGCAAAAAATAATTATGTATATTATTCAAAACATTATAATTTAATTAATTGTAAAAGTTTTTAAATTTATTATTAATTTATTCAATCAAAATAACGTATTTATTAATTAAGAGTAAATAGTTTATTAGTTATTTTAAAAATAAATTAAGCCTTTATCAACGAGTTAATTTTATTATAAATACAAATGCAGTAGATATAAAAAATTGTTATAATTTAAATAATTTAAATTTTACATAATAAATTTTAAATTAAAATATTCTATAATTACTTATATTTAATGTAAAAAATCAATTTTAATTTTAATTAGTTTATATTAATCTTTTATATCTAAATTTAAAATCATTATAATAAATATTAATTTTTAGAAAATTTTAATATTATTTTATAAAAAATATTTTTCTATTTTAATTTAACATTGTAATTTTATTGCATATTTTCTGAATTATTGATTATTTATTATTTTAATTTATTAAGATAAACACTAAAATCAACAATGAACAAAATTAAAAACCTTAGTAGGCGGCGAAGCCAAATATTAAATAAATAAATCTGTAGTAAACTTCTATAAAAATTTTGTTTTAATTTACAGTATATTTATCAAACAAAAATTTAAAATGATAAAATTAATTTTTATTTAAAAATGTTTGCCATATTGTTATTAAACCAAATTTATTAATTATTTTTTTTGTTTAATAAATATATAATGTTTAATATTTATTTACAATTTTAAAAATTTGTTAAAAATTTTTATCAAAAATAAATTAATTTTTTAAAATTTGTTACTACACTAATTAATTATTAATTCATAATTTATCTGTATTAAAAAATGTTTTTTAAATAATTAAAACATTTTATATTAAAACGGCTCAATTTATATCTATTACAAACAAACATTATGTTTATATTAATTATTTTTATAACAATGAATTTAAATGAGTTTATAATAAAAAAAAATAATAAATTAAAAATAAAATTTTTATTTAATTTTAAATGACAAAGTAAATTTTTTATTAATTTTAAATATAAACGTTAAATTTTAATTACAATTAAACAATCAACTAATTAAATTATAATAAATGTTTAAAAAATTATTTTAATAAAACCTAAATGTTTGCAAATTTTAGATATAATCGGTTACCTATTACATAAAATATATTTTGTGCCTTTTACAAATAATACAATATTGAGTAAAACGGTTTATCGTAAAAAATTATTTTAAAATATCCAATGGATAATTTTTAAAATAAAATAATTATTTTTAAAAATAAATTATTTTAATTAAAGTTTATAAAAAAATTATTTACCACACTTAATGTTCAGTAATTAATGTTAAATTTTATTAATTAATAAAAAAATTTAAAATTTTGAAATATATATAATTATTTTAATAAGAATAAAATAATATAAAAAATTATAAAATAGTATTTTAATTAAAATGCGTTTGAAATGTAAATTATTTTTATTTATATAATTTGCAAATTTTATCTTATAAATTATTTTTAAATTACTTTACAAATATTAATAATCTATTAATTATTTGAGCAAAAATATTTAATTAACAAATTTTTTATTTAAATTAGCATGTACATTTTGAAATTTTTACAGTAACTTATTAATTGCAGTTTAATCATTAAATATAATAAAATAGTTAAACTTATAACCAATATAAAATTAATTCTTGTAATTATT
>JAQFXP010003830.1:0-11734 GCA_034693685.1 Belba bartosi | reverse complement strand
AAATGTGCAAGCTAACCTATTTATTGTTCTGTTAAATAGCAAAAATTTTCTGCCGACTTCGATTGGATTTGTCTGTATGTTTGGTTTTGCTCGATTTAAATTGTTTCTGATCATAAGAATCATAACATAAAAAAGTAGCTTGCTTGTGCCATCTTTTGCTAATTTAAAAATATAAGTAAAATTTGTGTTAAATTTGAGAATACTAACTTGGAAAAATGTAGTTTCTATTAACTGTTGTGGTAAACAAACAGTGATTTGTGTTTATCACGTATCATGTTTAATGTTGGCTTAAGTAACAAAAGTCATTTTGTCATTTTGTCCAGGTCTTTTGTTTTATCCATTACATTATATAATACAAACGATTAGGTTCACAGGTTTACAGCAAAACCGAATTAATGCATTTCCGCCACAGCTTCTACTTCTCACGTCAGCCCAAATTGCTTTATTGATTAGGCTTTAAGTTAATTCTAATTGAAAATTATGGTTATAATCATTGAACGGAACAATTTCAATCTTGCGTTAAAAATATTTGCTGATTTGTAATGTCTGTAAAGTAAAATATCTATATTGTTGCTAAGCAATATTAAACAAGTGGCCAAAAAAACTTGAAAGTTCTGTTCACTGGTTATAATGCATTTAACTTATAATTAATTCAAATTAAAAATATATTTTGATTAACCAAAATTTAATACTAAATTTAGTTACCAAAATGTATACAGATTTATATTATTTTTAATAATTTAACTTCTAATAATAAATATTCTTAACGACTATTAAGGTTTTAATGTTATTTTTCATCTTGGTATTTAAAAAATTGTTATTAAAAATTAATTCAAATTGATCACTTTATCTAGAAAAAAACTGTGTCGGAAGATCGCAAAATATTTTTAATTTTTAAAATTATTTCAATCATGATTAAATTATTAAATATAATAGTGAAATTTGTAAAAATTATTTCTTTAACTTTATTATTTAAAAAGATGTGCATGTTTAAATAAATACAATAGTTTTTTAGTTATAAATTTTAAACTTAATTCAAAGACAAACAATATGAGATATTAATATTTTTATTATTTTATTACTAACCAATACATTATATTAAAGCAGTTATATAAACGTTTTTCTGGTGACAAAAAATGATATTTAAAATATATAAATATTATTTTCATAGTTTTGTCATATGTCAGGTCCGTCCTTGTGCTAAGTGGCCCCGAAGATACGTCGACTCACCTGTCATATGATGTTTGAGTTGAGATGAGAGTTAGAGTCAGTTCTGACTCTACACTACTTGGTCTCCCGGTGCTTCTCAAACCGGGTTCAATGGGTGCTTTGGTTAGGGCCGAGTCTGTTCTAGACTCGGGTCGAACTATTCAACTCTGAGTCACTCGTCGGACTCTGGGGGCTACTATAACCACTTTATATACAAATTATATATATCACATATAATAACTTTGACTTCAATTAAAATCAATTTAACTTTATTTAGAACTTATTAATTGTTATTTAATTCACTTATTAATTAATTAGAGATCAGACACACCCATCCGTTCCTCTCTACTGTTCCCACTCAACTCCTTTTCATTTCAATCTCTACTCATCAGAACACTTCGTGTTCTGACTCGTAGTACGACTTTCTATACACTACTTAGTTCTTATCTAATCTAATCTAAATCGCTTTAATACTCTATTCGCATGTCAGTTTTACCAAAGAAAACCAAAAAGTTTTTTTAAATTAAAATGTACTAATTAAACACAGCTCATCAATAAACTCCACATTGACTTACCACATGGTCTTCTTTGGTATTATTAATTCTTTTTTAATATATGTTTTGATATGTGTTAGAGAAAAAAGAATAATTAAAATCTCATTTAGTTTGTCTTTAAATTAAGTTTGCAATTTGATAATAAAATGTAGCCTAGTGCAAATTTGTTTATAGTTAAAAGAATAAATTTTATGTAAACTCTTATTGAATAGATTACATATTTTTGGAAAATTATTACTGAATTTTGTAATTATAAATATTATATTTCGATATTATCTTTACTTTTTTAATCAAATAAAAAATTAATTTTTAAATCAAAATTTATTTAGAAATAATAAAAATTTAAACAGGACAAGATTTCAGATGAGGGGATTAGGGCAAAATTCCCCTGGTTTTAAAAATTTTACATTTATCCCCCTAGAATTCGGTCCGCGAAAAGACAGTGCCCTCGAATTCTTTAACCAAAATTAGTAAATTTTCCCTAAATTGATGCCAAATCCAGTTTAAATTTAGTAAATTTGGCCATAAACCATAAACCCATAAATTTTTGAGCATTTTTTAAACCCCCACCTTGCAACCCCTTGTTTTTAAGCAAATCTTTTCCCCAAAAATCCCTCCCTGATACCCAATGGATTTGTCGACAACTTGAAATCTTGAACAAGATACTGTACATTTTCATATCTTTATTGGATCTGGTTAAAATATTGCTAAAAATTAAATAAAATTTTATAATTATCTTAAAACATATTTATTTTAAATGTCATTTATTTTATTTATGTCATATAATATATTAATATTTCTTTGTTGATATGTTAGTTTATGTACAAAACAAATTTGCAAGGTGGTTATTATATTAAACAGTTTATTTGAATGGATTAACAGTAATAAAGGTACTATCAGATATTAATGTTTTAATTTTTAATATTTTAAAATCATACAATAACTAATTATCAATTATAATTCAGTGTTTTATTCTAGATATTACTAAATTAATATAATTATTTTATCAAAATAAAATTTTCAACTTTTAATCACAAAAAAATGTTTAGACATAAAATTCTTTTTTCAGCAAATTGTGCAAAAATACGCTAATTTTGTCAAATTTAAAAACCATTCGGAATATACTGTAAAAACAAACTATATTGATCGAAATACTTAAATCATAGATCGTGGAGGCTTGGGTCAAAAATAGTATTATCATGATGTCATGTCAATTGTGACATGTTGGTAGTGCAGATCTGAGCGCAACTTTGATTGGTTTGGTATCTAAAACCTTAAATTGTTTCGAATTTCCACAATTTCTTCTTTACATTAATATTTATACTGTATATATTAATATATAGTATATATACTTTTATTTAAATACGAAAAAATATTTAGTGGATGGTTTTTTCAAAACAATAACGATCCAAACTCTCCATGTCCTATGCCTAAAATAGAGACGCTTAAGGTTTTTATCAAGGCTTCAGATATAGGAGGGGCTGGCCAAAATGCCCCAATTTTGAAAATTTGTATTTATCCCTCCTAACATTTAGCCCGCGAAAAGATACCCCTCCCCTTTCTATCGGAAGCCTTAATTTTTATATTCAAATGCATCTTACATACTAAAATAAATTACGATGGACACTTTTTAAAATTGTAAACTGATCTAAAAATTAAATATTATTTTACATTATTTTTTATTAACCTTTTATTATTTTAGTATTGAATGTATAAAATATTAAGCGCCTCCTTTTTTAGTAATTCAAGCTTGTAAAATTAATATAATTAAAATTATATGGATTATTTTTGATTAAAATTATCAAACTTAATTCAGAAATAATAAAATTAATAATAAAATGAAATGTTGAGATGAATTCGGTTTAAGAACAAACTCTTAATTCATTTAATCAATATTTAGAAGCATATGATATAATGAATGAAAATATTTAAATTCTATATAAAATTTAAGCAGTTTTAAGGCATAAGTGCTTTAATATAACATATTAACTGCAAATAGATGTCTAAAAATCCAAAAATTTTAGTTTAAATATTGTTACAAAATACAAAAAATTATTTAAATATTTAATTTAAATTATTTTTTAAATACTTATCATCAAAGAGAAAAAACAAATAAAAATCAAGTGTTGAGAAGTGAGGCACACGAGTATACAATATATATTTTGCTTACTTTCCTTTCGATAAAATTCATTGTTTTTGACATTTGTGTCAAAACCGAAAGCAACACAAAAAGCGATTTCTAAACAACAATTTTACAGTACTTCTACCGAATAAGACGAATAACAACTATACCTCAAAAAGAAGCTATAGTTTTCACTTCTTTTTTCTCTCTATTGTTAGTCAATGTGTGAATTATCAGTTATGACAATCAGTTTTATTTCCTAAACAGTTCTAAAATGTTTTTTAAACAATCGATTTTAAGCCAGAGATTCGTAAAGTCGTGGCAAACAATTGGGGTTTTTTCATATGTGTTATTCACTACAAATATCTTTTAATATTCTTATACTGTTATATCCTTTCAAATATAATATATTTGACATAAATGTTCATAACTTATAAATTATAAGTTATAATATATTGATAATATATTTAGGAACGCGAATAATAAGTCTCATGGTTTATTTCATTTTTTAATCTTGAATTTTGTAGATATTATTAATTCAAAAATTGACTACAAATTTAAAAAGTGCTTTTATACCTAGTACAAAATTCGAATTAAAATATATTTCTCATGTTCTAAAATATGTGATAGTATACGAGTAAATTGAAATCCGCATTATCCTTGTGAGGAATAATTTTAAAATTATTAGCGCTCAAGTTAAATTATACATATTTTTAGTGCTGTCTATTAATGATACATAAGTAATGTGTCGCTTAATTAATCAATATATTGAATATATTAATACATATAATTTAACTTGAGCGCTAATAATTTCAAAATTACTTCTCAAAGGGGCAGTAATGCGGACTTCAATTTATTCGTATACTATCACATATAATAAAATTGTTTTTAAACTATTTATTATTAGTCAAAACTATGAAAAGGTACAAATATAAATTTAAGTTAGCGTAATCTTTGTTTATATAAGAATAACTCAGGTATCAAAACAGATATTAACCAATTGAAAGTATACTGGATATGTTGCGAAGTATTTAGAACCATATGTCGCAATTGTATCTTTCTTACAATGCAGCTGGCTAATTAAAATTTTTAATTTGCCGTTTTTTTATCTCAGTCAGTAGATCATGTTTAAAAATAATCCCAAGCAAATTTATAAAATCTGCTAAAAATTCTAATTAAAAAAAATTATTTAAGATTGAGAAAAGGCTGCTTTTAATATAGTTAATTTCAAATAGTTATGTAAGGTATATATCGACATGAGCAAAATCCATTTATAGCGTATGCATATTCAAGGGTTATTTTTAAACATGATCTATCAATTGGGACAAATAACGGCAAATTTTAAAATTTAAAACAATCAGTTGCAATGTAAGATTAACCTAATAATATCTTGCGATTATTAAGAACCTAATTTGTATTACAACTTAATTTAAATTATAATAAGTAAACAAGTCTATTATATAATATCAAATTCAATCTTAGTAAATTGTAATATTTAAAAACATAAATTATAACATGATCATATTATTCACGTTGTTAGATATAATCTATTGTACGAACAATTTAATTATTATTATTCAGGGTAAACCAGAATCGGTCAAGTTAAGGGGTAAAGGCAGACGTAAAATAACAAATTTACTTCTCAAAACTTCAGGGAATATAATGAAGATGCAATTTAATATTTAATTAATTTAAATAAAATTAAATAAAATTAAACTGGATTTTATCCTAAATTACCAAAAACAAAACTAAAAAATGCACCAGCCGCCTTCGAAATAACCTATTGTCTGAATTAAAATATAAATTGGAAGATATTTGTCAATTTTCAAAGTAATAAGGTATTTTGTCCTTACCCCTTATTTGGTTAACCTCTTATTAATGTAAGGCATTTTTAATGTAAAAATCTATCATTTCTATTGCAGGTGTACTTCCAATCACTTTACGAATCTCTGAATTACTTTTTAAAATAAAGTTTCTATAAATTCATTTTAAATAATTTGTAAATTTTTGCAAATTGTTTATAATTAAACTAAAATTAATATTTCACATAAATAACAAAAGTTTGATTTGTGTTAACAAGTTTGAGTAACAAGATAAGATATAAATTAATTTGAATTAGTACAGTATTCATCAACAAACAAACAAATTAAATTTGAAAATAATTTCGATCAGTAATAGATTTTATAAAATGCAATACTTTTTTGGTCCCATTAATCCAAATTTCCTCAATATATAATACAATTTAGAATTTTTGTAACCTATATTTAGTCAGACCTCCCGAACCTGTTCGGACAATGAACTCGTAGACTTAATAGCGAAAGAAAGCTCTGGTAGTAAAATTTTATTCAATAATTTTTAAGTAGTTTTTAAAAAATTTCGACTGAAAATAAAACTTTTCCAAAAAAATAGTAAAGAATATTCTTGACTTAAATTAATAAAAACTTAAAAATCTAATTTTCACATAAAATATTGAAAAAAAAGATTTTATTAACTAAACAAAACTTAAAGCAATGAATGTTTAAAAGAATTTTCTGATACAGTTTTCACCAGGGATTGTGAAGCGGGGATGAGGCAAAAATCCCCCTGATTTTAAAATTTTTATTTACCCCCCCCCCCCGTTAGCATTTGGTCCGCGAAAAAATACCCCCTCGACTTTTTGCAAACTTTTTGGGTTTTTGGCCAAAATTAGGAAATTTGCCTTAAATTAGTGCTAAATCCTGTTTAAATCCAGTTAATTTAACTAAATTTAGTTTAAATCCAGCTTACATCCAGTAAAATTTCATCATAAATATTTAGGTTTTTTCAGTTTTTAAGAAAATTCCTGCCCTGATCCCCCCTAAATCGGCTGACCTTCTTGATCTCTGTTATTCACTTTGAATTGAATATTAATATATAAATCAAATGTGCAATATAAAACAATAATTGGATTAATTTTCGGCTCTAATTAAATGCAAAAATAAATTTAAATTTCGGGCCAAAAGATTGATAACTTATTTAGAAAAAATAATCTCTGACTGTAATTAATGCATAAATTTATTTGATATACAAATAACAGTTTCGCTAAAAATTTGCACTAATTATCTGTAGTATTAAAAGCCTTTAATGTATTAATATTTTGGCGAAAATTATATATATTTATCAGTAATTTATTTTAAACGAACGAATCAATTAATTTGAGTGAATCGCAGCACTAATTAGTGTAGGAATTCATTAGAGAATAGAATTTCATTCGAAAGTGTATGAGAACTCTGTATAGTATAGAGAATGAGATCAAACAACTCATTAAATCATATGAAAGCAATTCAGACATAAATATATTTGAGGCGAAAAGTGATAAAAATGTGAAAATAAATTATTTGATAAATACAGTAATTAAGTCGCAAATAAAAATAAATACTTAATTAAAAACTTAGGAACGAATGGCACTTACAGTAAATGTTGATTTGTTTATAGATATTGACTATAAATTCAGATTCAACTAAATTATAGCTAAAATTTTGATTTCAGTCAAATTATTATTAATATTATTACCAGAGATTCAGAAGGTCGGACGATCCAGGGGGGGGGGGGGGGATCAGAGGCGAGATTTCCTTAAAATTTTTGGTCAAAAACCTAGGGGGAAATCAGAAGAGGGATTTTTCAAAAAACGATCAAAACCCCATATATTTATGATGAAATTTTCCCTAATTTAACTAAATTTAAACTAAATTTAGTTAAATTAACTGGATTTAAACAGGGTTTAGCACCAATTTAGAGAAAATTTCCTAATTTTGGTCAAAAAATCCGAAAAATTTGCCGGCCGCCTTCGAAGAACGGCAAAAAGTCGAGGGGTACCTTTTCGCGGACCAAATGCTAGGGAAGGGATAAATCCAAATTTTCAAAATCAGGGGGATTTTTGTCTGATCCCCCACTTCTGAATCCATGATTATTACGAAAACTGATTTATCAGAAAAAATCTAAATTATTTCAAAATAATAAAATCAATAATTTGTTTTAAAAAATAAGACAAATATAATAAAAACAAACAAAAAAAATCAGATTTTTATTCATTAAATCATTCATTTGGTGTCTAATTAATAGCAAAAATTGACAAAAATATAGAATATAGTAAAACAATCTTGTTATATTAATAAATCACTTAATAGTACTGTATTTTATTGAATATTCTGTAAAAAAATTGGGATTTAGAGCTCATTCGCTATTATATCAGCACTTTATCCGTTAATCTATTAATCCAATTGTTAATCGATTAAAAATTAAACTCAAAGCGAAAAATGTTGTGACTCTTGACTCTTGAAATTTACAATTTTTTCATTAATAAATAAATTAAATAAATCACAAAAAAACAAAACAAAAAATGCATTAAAAATATATAATGAAACGATCAATGGGTTAACCGAATGGCAAAAACAAAATGCAAGTTAATTATTGACTCAAAGTTACAAAAAAATTTTAGAACTAATTATATTAATAATAATAATAATAATTAAAGAATTGAATAGAGAGACAAAAATATACTAAAAATCAATAATTATTTTTATAAATGACATTATAATTGTAATCTTAATCAGAATCATAATCTTATGTCGTATTCCTAAAGAGATTTAACAATAAAATCGTCAATTTCTTGAGAAAAAAATAATAAAATAATCATATTTTCAAACAATAAAATTAGAAATAAATTTGATTTTCACCTATTTTACGCATTTACGCTCAAATTTTTGAATTATAATCCAATTTTAAAAAATTATTTATATTTTTATCACAAGTCAGCGATAGATAGTTATAAAGAGAGAAAAACCGACAAAAAATTGAAAAAATAAATTAATTCTTAAAAATAAATACTATTTTTTCGTTATTACGTAGTCTATAGATGTTGTCGACCTATTCTGACTGCGACTACTGTCGGAACGGGCGTCGGAACGGGTGTCGCCACTGTTGTCGTCGCCACTAATTATCGTAAACTTAGACTTTTTAAACGGCGAAGGAGTGGCCGACTCGGGCGTCGTATCGCCAGCAGTGCTGGTAGTGAACTGTGCGCTGAATAGGAGTCGCTGTTTGTTGAGCGGCGGCCCGATTACGCTGAGCAGCACCGGCAGGAATATTAGGCTGTGCAGAGTTCCGAACGCTATTATTCCCAAATACATTCGGAAATAAAATACGCGAAATATTTTCGACTTCGCAAACGCCAGAATCAATATTCCGCAATCGGTTAGTGTTATGCCCGACAGGATCTGCCCAAAACACAAACACACTATTACACCAATACAACAATACACGTATGGCAACTCATACTACAGTACTACAGTATATATTGTACCAGCACTATTTTGTATTCATTTTATAAAAGTCTATTATTTTAATTTTGAAAATGTTTCATCGTAAATTGTTATAAAAAGGTTCCTGTACACTGTGTACAGTAATAAATTTTCAAAAAACAGTTGCTTTAATAGAAATGCTAAAAGTTTTAAATAATTAAATAATTTAAATAATGCAAGTTGCAGGCATTACGTATAACTTAATATATATGGTAATCAAGGTCAAACTAATTTAAATAAAAAATTTATCTTTTTAAACTTGAATTCTGAGTTTTAGTCATATATCGAATAATTTAATGTCATATCAAATGTTTAATCAAAAGTGCAATCACTCACCGAAGTGCCCATTTTGGCCAATGATTCCTTAGCCCTGAGTACTCGTGTCGGAGCCGAACAAATGGCATAACAACGAACTAAATGCGAACAAAACTCTACAGATATGCCGACGCCCTATCAATTGAACAAATAATTGCATTAAATATTTATATTCATTTAATATTAAAGTAATAAAAAAGTCAAACATTAAAAAAATAAATTCATATAAAATTAACTGAAAAATCGCTTAAAATATTGACTAAACATAAAACTTAATTAAAAGTCAGTATAAACTCAATATAAAAGTAAAACCAAATAATTAATAAGAAAATGAAGACAAGACTTACGACAACGAGATTAACGAGTGATACGGCATTGAGCGATATGTCCCACCATCTCATCATTGCCATCAAATCAATTATAATCATAAGTATAGTCAGAGCGACAATTAAGGCCGAGTAGATGTCAAGACCGAGGAAAAGGTAGGTCACTATGAAAATAGCGCCAATTGATATACTAAGGCTTTTAATGGTGTCGGACCACATCGTTAGGTACTGCTCGTAGAACACATCCGGAAAACTATAGGGTCTCACCACTGACCCACTGCCGGTGCTCTTCTGCAGCTTTTCGGTCAATATGTCAGCGATAATACGCGAATACCGAAGCGATTCGTAAAAGTCTTCCGATGTCTTCAGTGTTGTTCGGTATGACATCAGATAAGTGGCTATCAATTCAATTATATTTTTATTTAAATTGTTTAATAATTATATTACTTATTATTATTAAATTTTTGTCATTTACTGGTAAAACCGTAAATATATATATTGTTTATATACTGTATATATATATATTGTTTATATATATATATATTGTGAGTATATAATGATATAATGATATAATAGTGCAAATATGTCATACATTGGACATTGCCATCGGCATAGAGCTGAACGGCATCGTCATATTGACCCAAACCTCCTTTCGGACAATTCACATTCGGGGGCTGTTGTAGGAAATAGTTGAGGTAATCGGTAAAGTTCGAGCCAAACGGCCGACCCGTCCCGTTAATACACTTTTGGTTACAATTCGATTCGTCTAAATAGAAGAATTAATTCATGTTAAACATTGATCAGTAAAACCATTAAAACCATTAAAACCACAAACCTTTAAAACATTGCTTATTGTTGTCGTCTTTGAAACAACAGTCTGTGCTGGACAGGTACTCGAAATAGCTGTCCATCCAGGGCAGTGGCTTCGTTTGAATGTAAGTTCTGGATAATACAAATGTCATTAAATTCGATAACACATTAATACTAATACTAATATAAAACTATTCATGAACGCATTAATATATAAGCCTCGTTGCTTGGAAATTGAGAAAAAAAATTTTAAACTAAATTAATATTTTAAGCATGTAAATTATCGTTAGCCATAGCTTGCGATATATCGATTTAAAGGTAATTAAATTATCTATCAGTGATATAAAAATAAAAATGATGAAATTTAAAAATTTTGAGTAAAGCTCAAAATAAATTACAGTTTTTATTATGGAGTTAAAAATACATTTACAAGTATTTTATTTGTAAAAATCGGTGATTTAAAATCCCAAAAAAACTTAACAATTAACTAAAATGCCCGTTTTGTCTGTTTATTAAATTAAAAATAAGATTGAGTCGGAAACATAGTTGAAAAAAGGCCGGGAAGTGGAGGGCGGGAAAACTTTTGGTGGTTATGGAGTGGCCAAAAATTTTACAGGATTTAAGTCCTGTCGAGAATTTATGGCCAATCATTAAAAATAAATTACAATTCTCATAATTATTGAAAATGGAGCTATGGTTCGAAAAAATTAATTAAATATTGCAAAGATTTGTTCCGTATTACTTGACAAAGTTTTTTGAAAGTATAAAATCCCGACTTTAAAAGTGCATATCTTGAGAAAAGCGTCCAATTAAATTGTGATATTTTATATAATCAAATTATAGATAATAATAAACAATTGTACCAAAAATTAACTTTATATCCCGAAAAAATAAATAAATTATTGAAAAAAACTTTTTCGCAATTTCTAAGTAACAAACTGTACACAGACGCTGTAAAGCAAAAGTTTACAAAAATTTTGCTATATAACGAAATTAGAAATAAATTAACCTGTACATTTTATATCTAACTTTATATTTTTAACTTTCATTCAATATAAAATAATTACTATATTTAAGTTC
>JAQFXP010003829.1:0-11737 GCA_034693685.1 Belba bartosi | reverse complement strand
AACATCTTATTTAGTTTTAACAACAAATGAGTTTAATCAAAAACTGGTTTTTAGTTTTGGAGTTCAACAGAGTTCAAGTAGACTACTCGACTACAATGCAGCAAAATTAAAATTAAAAAAAAATTCGGGAAAATCGGGAAATTCGGGAAAATTTGGTCAAAAAATTATGTTCGGTAAACGCTCTCGGACTGTATTGCATTAAAAAATAGGAAATAAATTTACCGACGGTCAAATCTGGTCAGTGGCCAGCAGTCACCATCGGTTTGGAAAGCACTCTCGGACTGTAGTGCAATTCAATTAAAAATTTGGACAAAAATTTACTGACGGTAAAATCTGGTCAATGGCCAATGGCCACCACCGGTTTGGAAAGCCCCTCGGACTGTAGTGCAATTAAATTTTTAAAAAAATAAAAAATAAAAAATCGGTAAGTGGCCAGTGGCCACCGCCGCTTTGGAAAACACCCTTGCACTCTTGAGCGACTAAAATTCACGTGAGAGCGCACGTGAAGAAAAAAATACCGACGGTAAAATCTGGTCACTGGCCGCTGGCCATCACCGAATCGGAAAACACCCTTGTATTGTAGTGCAACAAAATTGAAAAAATTTATTGACGGTAAAATCTGGTCAATGGCCGGTGGCCACAGGTTCGGAAAACACTCTTGCATTCTTGAGCAAATCCACGGGAAAAATCCACGTGAAAAAAAAATTTCAACATGGATGCCAATTTTTTACACGTGGAAGTCACGTGGGTGTCACGTGGGTCTTGACCTAAAGTACGTCTCGATTTAACATAGGGTTCTATGGGAAAAAGCCCCTTCCATAAAGTACGTCTCGAAAATAGGCTCGTACTGTTGTGCAGTGTCCGCCATCTTGAAATGCATCCAAAGTCACTCTATACTACTCATATATATAACATATAAATAATAATATAAAAATTGTTTTAACTTTTTATTATTTATATATTAAATCAGTTTATATTTCCTTTATATTGTAGCATACATAGTTGAGATAGCGCATAACTACTAATCATCACAAAAATACTATGTTTAAAGGTAATTTGCCATTGCACATTATTGTGGATTGAGGTCGAGTATTAAATGTACTGTGACATGAGATATTATTCGTTAATAAGATAACGTCGGAAAAATGTTAAAATGGTAATAATAATTTAGTATTACATAGTATTGTGTAGTAAGACATTGATTAACATTGTAGCGCATTTGCCTCTAATGTTAAAAAATAGATAGACACTGTTTAGCATTAGGCTTTATTGCTGTCAGTGTAAAGGCATATGAATACATTGCCGCTAATGTTAATAAATAGCCAAACACGGTTTAGCATTAGGCCACATTTCTCTTAATGCTAATTATTAGAAAAGCATAGATTGGCATTAGAACGTATTGCCGCTAATGTTAATGTATGGACCGACACGGCTTAACGTTGAAAGTTAACACTATATATAATTGAGGTTACGTAAGCAAAGCAAACGCCTGAGGCGAGTTTTTGCACTCCACACTATGGGAGTACACTAGCGTTAGTGCTAACAACCAATAGTAATAACGGTGACCTAAATAGCGACTTGTTTGGAGCAATAAGAGAATAGTGGGCTTTGCAATAGAAGCAAGTCTGATTGCGCTCTGGCATTATTCGCGCAGTTTTAGTATGAATGAAATCAAGTTTTGACTTTACTTAAAGTTTAGTCTTAGAGTCGAGTGGTCGCATCTCTCTTCGTTGTTGTTTTATTTGTTTATTATTTTATATTGTATTTTACTCTTGGTTTTGGAAATAAAGATTATTTTAAAAGTAAATTTTATTTTATTTAATCTAAGTTTTAATTTAAGTATTAACGGGCGCCGAGTTAAATAATTTGTGCGTGCAGCCTAGGAGAATGTTATCTTTTTTGTACAGACCTGACCACTTGTAAATAGTGGCCAGATCTGTCAGGGTTTCTAATCTTTCTTCTTAGGTTTTGGAACTGTCGTTGTTGGCTTTCGGAACACCTTACAATTTTATCAACATTATCGCAGTAGCAACAACAACAGGACACAAGCAAAGCCTGATAAGAGACGATCGGAAAGTTGACTGGAAACGAGCGGTGCTGGAGCGTTTGGAGTGAGTGGAACTGGCGAGTGGACGTTACGAAAGACGGGTGACGTTAAGCAAACAGAAATAGACGGGACGTACGATACGCTTGGCCGGATCCAGATCAAACGAATAACGTTCCAATATACTGTAATAATCTTAATATTATATTATACAGTAATGTGTTATAACTTATTAAATTTATTAGGTTTGTTTATATTGTCATACATATAGGTTTAAATGCTATAAATTATTACTTTGTTTACTAGAATTAGACAAAGTAATATTTTAATTGAGAGTTTAAATAAATTGTTTAATTAATCAATTTTTGTTTTTGATTAAAATTTGTATATGAATTTTTTTATTAAATAAATAAATTAAGCTATTTGGCATAATAACATATTTATTATTCATCAAATGGTTACATATTTAAATTATTTGCACACAATGAATAATATACTAATAACCCTTTATTATAAATTAAACAAAATAAAAACAATACTTTTGAACATTTGAAAGATTTAAACCAAAGTAAAGTAAAAGCATTCAAAAACTATAGTATTTAGTTTTAAAAAGAAAGGCACATTAGAATTAATCAAAGTTTTTACCTATTTAAATAAATAATTTTTATCAATCTTAAATTTAGTTTTATTTGTTCTTAAAAGATTTAACTTATTAATCAATCAATAAATTTTAAAATTATGAATAAATACATTTTATTAACTGTAAATTATTTTTTTATTAGTAAAATTTATCAAATTAATAAACAAAATTCTATTAATAAATCAATGTGTAATATTTAATGTACTATACTACTTTAAATAATGTACTATTTAAATAAATAATTTTTATTAACTGTAAGATTGATATTTATTATCGAATTAATAAACAAATTTTTTTTAATTAATGAATGAATTTAATCATTTTATTAACTGTAAAATAATTTTTTTTATTAATTTTATATATCAAATCAATAAATAAAAAATTATTAATCAATCAATTTTACTACTAAAATAGATAAATTTTATTAATTTTAATTTAGTTTTTAATAATTGAATAAAACTATCGATATAATAAACAAAATGCTATTAATTAATTAATGTTTCAATTATTTGAATAAATAATTTTTATTTATTGTAAAATGAATTTTAATTTTTCTTAAATAATTTAAATTATTAATCATTTAAAAAATAAAACAGTTATTAAACCGTAATTTTATTTATATTTTTAATATAATTAATTAACTTTTTTATTCTGTATTAATTTGGAATGAATTTCAATGTGTAAAATATTCTGCTAAATATTAAACAATTAAAATAATTTTTTTATTTTTGATATAACTTAACAATAAACTTTCCGCTATAAAGTAAATTATTATATTTTAAAACATATGAATAAAACTTTTATATATTTTGTAAAATTTATAAAATAAATTTTTAATTATTAAAACAGCAATCATATAACATTTGATTGATAAAAATATTTAAATTGATTTTATTTTACCCAAGCAATTATGTAGAATACAAAAAAATTTTAATTCCAATATCTTGAAATTTATTTTCTTTGCAAAGTTTGAAATAAATATAAAATTTATAAACTTTATTTTTGATAAAATTACTTACAAGCAAATATTACCAAATGCCACACAAGAATATTCTTAAAAATATTTTTAAACAATGTTACATCATATATTATAAGCTTATATGCATATATAAAGAGAAGAAACATATACAATAGTTATATAGAATATTTTAATCAATTTAATTTAAATTAACGAGGTAAAATTGGAAAAAATAATTACTTTTTTTATATATTATATTGAATGTAATTTTGTTTAAAAACAATTTTATGAATATTCAGGTGTAATATTTGGAAATAATTTCTTGTTAGTTTGTAAATAAATTAAATTTTACATAAATAATTATTAATTAATGTTTAATTAATGTTTTTTTAATTTAAATATTTAGTAATTTTTAAATTTTATTTTTGAAAAAATTATAAATTTTAAATTAAATACATTTAAATCACTTTGCCAGAATATAAATTGCTTGAAATTAATACTTTAATAAAATATTGTTTAATTAACTAAAAAATAAAAATTTTAAAATTTAAACAAACTGTAATTGTATATTTTGATTATAATAAAATAATTAATTTCGTATTAATTTATTAATTCTGGTAGCAAATATGACGAAAATTTTGTTATAATTAAAAAAACTAGTTTATTTAATGTTCGTAAATAAGAATTAGCAAATAATAAATAAAATGTTTACAGTTGCATTAATTTTGTAAATGTTGACAAGAAATAAATTTCTAATTTTTTGTTTAATTTTAAATACCGAGTTTTAGTAATTTTTGTCAAAATATATAACCAATATAAAATCATCAGGCTAAAAAATATTGTAAAATTGTTAGAAATTTAACTACAGAGCCGCAAACAATCTCCGCTCTAAAAATATAAGTTAATAACTTAATATCTCTTTATATTTTATGTTTAAAATTTGTGCAATTAATTGTTATTCTGAATATTGTTTATGGCATTTTAAATTATTTGTTATAGTTTAAAATTTAATTACATTGTTAAAAATTTACTTATCAGTATTTTTGTGCCATTTTATTAATTAAATTTGTTATAATTAATTTTATGCTGACAAAAACAAAACGATATTTTAACTAAAAAAATTTGCAACTTATTACAAAATCTGTATTGTCCCAGATTAAAAAATTAATTAATTATACGTTCGATAACTTAAAGTTTTGCAAATTAATTGTTCGACTCAATTATCATTAACGGGAGATAAATTAAACATATCTTCAATTACACTTCTAGATTGATATAAAATTTAAATTTTTTAAAAATTGAATTTTATTTTTGGGCAAATATTAATTGTTTTTTTTTTAAAGTAATGATTAAAGATTATATAATTTATCATTCAATTTATACAAAAATTATAATTAAAATTAATAATTATAAAATATAACACAAAAATAATTCTAATGAACACTCTTTACAGTTTTATAGTAATGTAAAATTATGTAAACTGACTACAATTTTGTAATTTTATTTTGTAATAATATCAATTATTTCTAATTAAATTTTCTCATTTTATTTTTACACTAATTTATTAAATTATTCAGTTTTATAAATTAAATAATTCAAGAATATATTATTTATTTAAAAAATAAAAATTTTTATCTAAAAAATAAATTTAAAATTTAAGATTAAATTAAATTTATAAAAATAATATAAACAATAAATTATTAAATTGTTTTGGGCGTTCGGTAGGCGTTACGTGATTTAATTTCGACTCTGCTGTTGCTGTCGGTTATAGCGCGGGCGGTATTGGAGCGATACGATTGATGCGAATACGTAGTCACTTAAATAAGAATTAGTTATAATTCGCTTGTATTCGCGCTATTTGTCCACTGATTGCGAAATCAGTTGTCTTGTGTTGTCGAGAGTGGTATCGAATGATGTATCGTTACCAGTGATCGGTTAGCGTTTAACATGCTATCAGTTTAGCAACAAAAAGATAATCAACTGATTAGAGATAAGTTGTGCGTATGAGTAGTCAGACAATTAATTATGATAAAATAATAGTTAATAGATAATAAATTATGAGTTAAGGTCGTGGACGATCAATAGCTTTACAGCAGTGCGATCGGTACAAATCTTGGTTGTAATGATCTACTGTTTTGTTTGTTAAAACAATATATTATTTAATGTTTTAGTTTTAATTTTTTGTTTTTTTTAATTGCTATTTGGCTAATATACAGTCGTCGCCAAAATTAATTCTCGAGGCTAAACGCAATTTATTCAAATGTGCTTGATCATATTAAATTGAATTTTTTTTAAATATAAAATGAATGTAAGCTATAGTATATAAAGAAAATTAAAAATTTTTAATTTATTCTTTTTTGACACACTAAAATTTGTATAGAAAAATTTACTATGGTTATAAAAATTTTGAAATATACAAATTGCTTAATGCAAAAGTAAATTGATACATTTAATTTTATTTGTTAAAATTTTGACATAAAGCTATTTTGTTCAGTATACAAATTTATAAATGCAATATTTGTAACTCATAAGTGTTAAACATTTTTAATTGTTTTTATTTAAAAATATTTTTATTATTATAAATTTAAAATATAAACGTTAGTTAAAATATACAATATTTGAGAAATATTAATCATAAACGTTTAAAAAAATACATAATTACTGTGACAAATAAATACAAAATTTTTATAAATTGCAATCATATAATTAGATTAATATTTAAAATAGAAAAGACAAATTAAACTCTTTAAAATTTTGATGTTATCTGTAAATATTTTTAAAATAAACACAACCAAAGAAATTTAAATTGTATGTGTTACAAATATTGCAATTATAGATTTCTAGTTATGGTCACAATGGTTCCATGTCAAAATTTTAAAAAATAAAATTACACTTATTCAATTAAAGTTTGCAGTAAACATATTGTGCATTTTAAATTTTTTATAACTATGGTTAAATTTTCCGTAAAAATTTTTGTGTTGCATAAAAAAAATTAAAAATTTGATATTTGTAAATATATTTTCAATTTAATTTAACCAAGCACATTTAAATAAATTGTATTTAAACTTAAGCATTAATTTTGGCGACGACAGCATTTGTATTAGTATCTAAAAATTTGCCCAATTGTTGTAAATTGAATAATTAATTCTTTATTTTTAGAAGTAAACTGTAAAGTTATATTTTTAAAAAAATTATATATTTGTTTTTGTATAATTTATTACAAATGGAATTGATACCTAATAAGATTTAAATTTATATTTCATAAATGTTATTTATAAGAAATTTGTTAATTTTTAGTAATTTATTTAAAAATATTATAATATTTATTAAATTCTGTTGGGTATATTTGTTAGAGAAAGAGTTTTTGTTATAATTAATAAATTTACATATTTTTGATAAAAAACAATATTTAGTTATAATTATAGTTATAAACATAAAATTATAATTTAGTTAAAATTACAATATAAATTATTAGACATGGGAAAATCTGATACGCTATTAGTATATGCAAACGCTGTTTGTAATTTTACAAATTGCTTTCGACTATGTGTTTGAAACTATTATTTTATTCAAAACATTTATGTCTTATAAATAGTAATAAAAAGTTTAAATATTCGTTAATTTACTAAAGTTTATTTAGAGTTTTAGTTACGATATGTTTTAGAGTTCAGAAAGTGTTTTTTAACATAAAACAGTCTATTTGCATTGTTTTAAAACTTATTAAATATTCCGAATATTTCTTTTATGCATGTTAACTAAATAGTATAACAGGGCTTGTAAAGGTCGGCCGATCCAGGGGGGATCAAGGGAGGGATTTTTCCAAAAACGCTCAAAAAATCTATATATTTGTGATGAAATTTTTCTTAATTTAACTGGATTTAAACTGGATTTAAACTAAACTTAGTTAATTTAACTGAATTTAAACCGGATTTAGCACCAATTTAAGAAAATTTTCCTAATTTTGGGCAAAAAACCCGAAAAATGGGTTTTGGTACCTTTTCTCGGACCAAATGCTAGGGGGGGGGGATAAATGCCAATTTTCAAAATCAGGGGGGGGTTTTGGTTAATCCCCCCTTTCTTCACAACCCCTGAGTAAAAGTAACAAATATTTTGAAATTTGAAACATATATCGATTTTTATTGTTAAAGTTTAAAAATTGAAAAATAGAAATCAATTTTATGAATTAACAAGTTTAACTAATGTACTATATAGCAGAGTTCTTACACCTATTACAACTTTTAATTAAATTTTTGAGCGCAAAATTTTAACATTTTATACAAATTATACATTTTAGCTAATCAGCACGTAATTCCGGAATAATTTTATAACTAAAATAGCACAATTAAAAAAATTAAAGATATAACATTTAAAATTTTGACATATTGCAATAAAACTAATAAATTAGAGTAATTAATTTTAGTAAATTAATGAATCACACATTCATAGCATTCCTGTAATAATTTAAGGATTTTTAATGAAATTTGTTTAAAATTAAATTTAAAAAAATGGTGTTAAAAATTTAATTTTAATGACAAATACAATATACAAATATATAATACAAACAAATAATCTGTAACTATTTTGCTTTAATTGTAGTTTAATTTAATTTGTTTTCGTACACCAATATATTTTATTGATATTAATTTTATTAAATATTAATTAATTGTTTTAACACATTATCAATATAAATTTCTCAACTAGAAGTTAAATAATTGTTTAATTATTAAAAATCAAACGCGAATACAATTAAATTTTAACTAATTATTAATCGCGCAACAAATCATTCAAGCTTATTGTATTGCTCCGATACTCTTCGCGCAATACTCATTGTCAGTAAAAAGAATTATTGAAGTTTAAATTTAAAATAATTTTATTTAACAGTTTACTTTTATTATTTTTTATATTAAATAAACAAAAAATTTAAATGAAATATGTTTCTTAAGAAGGTGTCTAGATTAAAAATGTTTAGATAATAACTGTTTAAAATACGATAATTTAAAAATAGTATTAAAAATTTAATTTATTATTTTAGTAATTTTCTAAATATAAAAAACTATAATATTATATTCTAGCTTTATTAAATTTAATTAAAAATTTAATATATTTATAAATTTGAAAAGAGTACACAATTTATTTTGAAATTAGACAACTAAGATACTATTATAATTATTGTAAATTTTTAAAATTATTTAACCTCTAAAATTTTTTTGAGTTAATATAAATAAATTAGATCAGATCAGGTCAGATAATTATAATAAAAATTTTAATTTAAATAGATTTAAACAAAGTTTTAGTTCAAATTTAAAAAAAATTATTTTAAGCGCAAATATGTTTTAAACTAAAAACGGAGACATTGATAACATTTGCAGAAAATAATGTTTCTTTTTGTTTCAAATTTGAGCAGTAAATGAGATTCATGTGGTTTAAATTATGTAACTAGTAAGTTTGCTGAGACTGACTTCAGTTGTATTATGAGATTAGAAATTAGTTTAAATTTAAAACCAATCTCATTTAATAGTAGTATTTCTAGAAATTTCTGTTCTAGAAACTTTTTAAAATTTTCTCCAGTAAAATAATTTAAATAAATTAGTTTTTTAATTGTGTTGAAAATATTTAATTACATTTTTGATTATTAATTTAATAAAATAAATAAAATGATAAAAAAGTTTTAATTTTAAATCAGGAAATTTGAAAATAAATCTAAATCTTAAACAATATTTGAATCAAAGATCTAAAACAAATGAATCAAATACATAGAATCAGTTAATCACTTTAGTATAAACCAATGAAATAATTATTTGAATTTTAGATTCATTTGACAAAAAGATTGGTTTTAGTGAAGACAAGATAGGGCTAGCGCAACAGAGATATTATTTAATCAAAAAACCTTTTAAAATTTCAAATTCATATTTAAACAATTTGTTTCAAACTTTTCAAAACTCTGGATAACAGAAAAAAATGCTTGAGATAATAAAAAATAATGAAAAATATTTCAAACAAAAGTTGTTAAATGTAATAAAATTTGCAAAAAATTACTTAAAACAAAATTAGAATAAAAAGACAAATTTGGTTCATTGGAGGAAATCTATTAATAGATCCAAAGCAAAGAAAAATTTGCTAATCGTCTTTTGAAATTGTATAATTGCATAAAGCATTTATCTAATACAAATATATTTATTAATGTATCCAAAAACAATTTTGATTTTAATTTTAACATTCAATTATAAATAAAAAATTTAAAATAATATAATTTAAATTTAATTTGCAATTAACAAAACTAAGAAATTTTTTAATTGTTTTATTCATTCATTATCAACGTTTAAGTAAATTTTATCATATTAATAAAAAATAAAACATGATCAAATTTATTATAAAATTTTACATGATTCAGTTTTAATAATTGGTTTTTTAAATTTTTATTAGTTTAAATTCAAATTAATTAAAATTATTTTATTATTTTAAACTGTAAAAATTATTTTTAAGCATTACTTTTTATATAAATTTATTTGAATTTAGATTTTTGGTATCGTCTTAATCGCTATTTAAATTGTAACAAGTAAACATAACAAATTAAATTTATAATAAAATAATTTATTTTACATTTCTATCGGGAAAATTTTTGCTGTTGCTAAATTTTTAAAAGTTAATTTTTAAAAAATTTAAAATATATAATTAATTTTTTTTTCATTTAATCAAGTTGACTTAAATTCTTATAGTAAGTAAAACTTAATAAAAAATTTAATGTTGTTAGTTTAATAACTAGAAATATAGTTATTTTTTTAATTTACATAATTTTAATTTTAATAAATAAATTACAAATATATCATTAATTTTTAAAAATAATTAAACATACTTAAAATTTTTTTTTTTACAAACTGTATTAAAATTTATAAATATATGTATTAGATATTTAATAAATAATATTTGCAAAACAAATCCGTCAGTCTTAAAAACAATATTTTTTAAAATTACTTTTATATAAAAACTTTTATTAATTGTTGCAAATTACTAATAATATATTGTTACAAACAATTAAAAATTTTAAATAGAATAATACAACTTATTCTAAAATCTAATTTATTCTTATAATATTTGTTAGTATAAAAATATTTTAACGATAAAATTTAATATATTATATTTTCATATTTAGTGAACATTAGCAATGTAGTAGAAAAAATCTGCATTCCTGTTAATTTGCTATGTATCATCAGCTGAGCAAAAAGTTTATTGCTTTTTTATATTGTTGCAAATAGTAAGTTAAAACAAAAACAAATTACGATTTGAATAAACATATGAGGTTTTAAATTATTTAAAATAACATTGCTTTAAAACTGTATATTTTTATTTCATAACCAGCTTCTATACCCAACTTATATACCAAATTTTAATACCCGATTTCATATACAAATTTCACATTAAATATTTATATATAAATTCATATTCAATTACAATATTAAATTTAAATATCAAACTTTAATACACGTTTTTAAAACAATTTTCATACTTTACTTCTAGATTCAACTTTTTTTACCAAGCTTTTAAACCAAACTTTCATAACTAATTTCCATACCCGCTTCCATGCACGACTTTAATACTCTATTTCTCTATTTATACCTAGGTATTGCTATATCATCAACCATTAATTGCTAATTAACTGTTGCTTTGCATTTAAAAAAATAAATATTCAATTAAATATTCAATACGCAACAAGTAACTTTAATTAATAAATTGTTTAATTAATAGTAAAATAAAGTAATAAATATTTTATATTTTTTAACTTTATATTTATTAATATATAATTAATATGTTTTTTAAAAAATATTTTTAAAAAATAGATAAAATATTTTCATCAACCTTTATTATTAAATTAGATTTTTAGTAAGTTTTTAATTAGATTTGAAAAACTTATATTAATATTTATTTAATAATTATATTCTGAAAATTTACAGTTTTTATCAGTAATACAGTCAGTTTCAGAAAAGTGTAGCCAAAAACGAAGTAGTAGACTAATGCGCACCCTGGCGCAACTTTATTTACGGCTATGAAAATCCGCCATTTAAATTTTATTAATTAATTTTTTAAAATTTTAAATTAA
>JAQFXP010003828.1:0-11739 GCA_034693685.1 Belba bartosi | reverse complement strand
TTTAACTGGATTTAAACTAAATTTAGTTAAATTAACTGAATTTAAACCGGATTTAGCACCAATTTAGGGAAAATTTCTTAATTTTGAGCAAAAAACCCTAAACAAATGGGGTACCTTTTCTCAGAACAAATGCTAGGGGGGGGGGGATAAATCCAAATTTTCAAAATTAGAGGGGGGTTTGCCTGATCCCCCTCTGCTCGATCCCTGGTATATAAAAGAAAATTTAAAAAATCTTATCTTAATTTTTGATAACGCGCTAAAATTTGCACAATAAAAATTAGCAAGGTAATAAAAAATTTAAAAAATAGACTTTGTTTGGAAAAAATTAATATGTGTAATTTTATTTTATGAAATTTAATTTATAAAGTTTGATACAATAAAAATATTTTTATCAAAAGTGATTATGGGAACAATTTTAATAATAACTTTAATAAAAAATTAATTTTTTATTATATATTATTTTAAATTTTGAAATGTAATTTTACTAGTTTTTGTAGATAATTGTAATTTGTTAATATTTTTTTAAAACAAAAATAAATATTAATAATTATTAATAACATGCAACAATTTATACAGTTCAAAATATTGAAAATTTTTAGTTAACTAAGTACACATTTTACTTTTTAAAATTTTATTTGCTAAATTGTTTGAATATTTTTATAATAAATTCTTTAAAAAATTTCATAATTGCAATAATTTTAAATTAATAATCTTTGCAAAAATATTAAATCAAAAATTAAAAGTTAATAAAGTTAATTTTGAGAACGGATGCATTCCATAAAGTATATTAAGTATGGAAATTTAGTATAATCCATAATTATTAATATTAATTGAAAAATATAATAACTATACAAATAAAGTTAACTTTACAGTTTAAATCTATTAATAATGTGCTATAATAAATAAAAATAAACTTAAAAATATCACATATAGTTTATTTAATTAATTTAAAAATAGTATTATTACTATTTTTAAATGTATTAATTTAAATATGTTATTGCTATTTATATAATATTTATATTCAAATATGTCATCTTAAACTGTTAATTATAACAATATATTTTATATAAAACAAACAAGGATATTTTTCTTTTATGCAAAACATATCATGCAATTTAAATATTTTAGTACTAATAAAATTGTTCCAGTTCAATAAATTTGAAAACATAAATACAAATTTTTAATTATTTCTTAATTGTGACAAATTGTATTGCTACATTTATTGTAACAATTTAATTTGTATTTGAGAAGACTTTATTGAAATTCTATGCAAAATCAATATTATTCATTATAAGCCTCTCATGCTTATTTTCGCAGTTCTCACCACTCATAGATATAATCAAAAGCTATCTATTTACAGTGTGTATATAATAATTCAATTGTTTTATATGTAAATATAATGTTGTTGATTATGCTTGTTCAAATAAAGTTATATTATTTTTCACAATTATGGAATGATGTAAAGCTAATTTATAAATGAAAATTTTAAAAATCTTATCTTGGTTTTTGATAACGCGCTAAAATTTGCACAGTAAAATTTAGTATGGTAATAAATAATTTAAAAATTAGACTTTTTTGAAAACATATGTGTAATTTTATTTTATGAAATTCTAAATAGAAAATTTTTGATCAGCACTACAAATATAAAACTGTAATATTTTTCAGTCAAACAAGTTAAACTTCCTTGTTTGTTTTTAAAGAAATTTTATTACAATTGTTTAGCCAGCTGATTTGTAAATATTTATAGTTTTTTTTATTTTATAAAAATATTAATTAAAAAATAAATTAAAATAAATGACAAAAGAATTAACCAATAATTGCATCAAATGGTCCAAATAATGACAAGAATAATTTATTATCTCTGATAATAATAACTTGGGTCTAATTTCCAGTAATTTTATTAAACAAATAAGTTTATGAATGCAATATAACTTTAAATATTTTATACGTTATAATTATCTTTTATATTCCAATATCAGATTTCTAATAAAAATTGTTATTTTACAAGTTATAAATTAAAAATCTCAAGAAATAAACGTTTATATTCATTTTAAAATGTAGAAGGCTAACAATTCTGAATAAATAAAAAATGAATAAAAAATTTAAATGTGAATTTGGCTATGCTGAAATTGCAATAATGAAAATGAAAATGTCAAAAATGAAACTTATAATAAAACTTTGGAATAAATAATTAGAATATAATTAAAAATTAATTTATTAAATTAAACAAGAATTTTAAAATATTTTTTAGTTATTAAAATTTATAAAAACAAATTGAAAAATATTTAAGGCACCCTAAAATGTCGCTGTAAACAATTACTATTAATAACAAGTTTAATTATTAAAATAAATTTTCAAGTTAATTAATTTAATTACTGTAATTCCCAACTAATAGCGGCATGCCCGTATAAGCGAGAATTACCAATTTTGCTAAAATGGCTTTAAGGTTTCTACCGACATAGCGATATAAAACAAAAAAATTTTAATAAAAAAAGTTTGTTTAATTAGTAATTGCAATAAATAAATACAAAATAAACAATTAGAATAATTTTTATGCAACTTGGTAACTATAAATTTAATAAGCTAAAAGGTTTTCGGCAAATTTTCTTATTTTTATTTAATGTTTTTATGACAAATTATTATGATAAAATGGAAGATCTAAATATTAATTTAACATGAATAATCATAATATTAAAATCTGATAAATATTTGGTGTTAACAATGTTAACATCTATTTTATAAAACATTTTGACTAATCATCGTGTTAAAATTAACATTTGTTTTAATTATTAATAAAAAGATTATAATAGATAGTGTTGTGTAATGCGGGAAAGGCCGGTACTGCCAGTTAATCCATATTGAGTCAATTCCCACACATTACAGATCAAAGATAATAGGTTTGGTCGGGAAGGCATTCCTCTTCTCCCCGACCATTTGAATATCCGGTAATGGGTTGTATGGAGAGCACAGACACATGACATCATAAACACAACACAATAATCAATTCAAATCATTTGGTTTAACAACAAACTTAACTTTAATTCAAATATAAATATAAATACATTTAAGAAGTCTATAAACGATTACATCGAAGGCTGAATACTTAATGAACAGAAGATAGTGAATACAATTCATTTAAGGCTTATATACTCTAAACTTAGCTGAGTTCCCATTCAGATGACTAAGACTCAGAATACAAGTCATTTGATTAAACTTAAACTTACATTAGACCTAGTATTAGTCTTTAACTTAAACTATATGCAGGGATTAGTGTACTGGCATATGACAGTGTTTTAAATATATGTTCAAAAATCAATTGTAATTTAGACAAAATATTTAAAATAAATTCATTAGATAATAAATTTTATATAAAACAACTGTATGTGCACATTTATAAATATGTAAAATTAAAATATACTTCATAGCATTTAAACAAATTAATTGTAAATAACGTATAACACGAAAACCCAACCCTTTTCTGACCAACTCTTTCGATAAATGACAGCAACTGTAAAAACGATTAATTGATAAATTTAATTAAATAAAATACAATATAATAATTTACGTTAAATTTTATTTTATAATTTTTAAAATTAGAATTATTTATGTATTTTTGATTTAATAATTTATACGAATTATTTGCTTTAGAATTCACCGAAAAAGCCGTGAATATTACAAATATGAATGTAACAAAAGAAACAAATAATAAGTAAATCCAAAATAGTTTTAGATATAAGTGCATTAATTTGAATGTAACGATAATTATTTCAAAAACAACAATAGCTCCGAAATTAAGCCAAAATAATAACAAAAACTTCGTCTAATAGCTGGTATTGTATTCATTAATCTCTCGATATATCGAATCAAAAGAGCGAATAATATTCGATATATTCATTGATTTATTTGCTTTTATTATTGAATTATTTATTGACATTATTTTAATTTTTAAATAATAACACAAAATATAAAAATAAAATACTTGATAAAAGAATATATGAAATATTTGAAAACTTAATAAATAATTTAAAAATAGATTTGAAATTCCGAAAATTATTATTTCAACAATAGTATAAATTAATGTAAATGAGCCTGATACAAAAATTAACCAAAAATAAGGTAAAATATTTTCAACATTAATTTTCAAAATTTTTTGCAAATACTTAGTTCTATTAATAAGTTTTCGAACCAGTGTTTGGTCATTGAGGCCAACACTGATCGGCAAACGCAAACCCGACATCATTTCAAACACTGCAAGAAATGTCGGTTTTATACCATTTATATAGTTATAGTAATACACTATTTGAGAACTAATGCATATATTTATTACTAAATTTACGCCAAAATTATAATAAAACTTTATACCATAAAAATGTGCAAAATCACCCAAAATTAGTAAGTTATATGAATTTTCATTTAGAAATAAAATTATTGTGTATTTTAAAAAATTTAAAAATAATACAATAAATACAAGAATAGGTTTGTGTAATAGAGATCTTCTCTGAACTGAATTAATGTTATTATTCGTAAGACATAAACCAATTCTAAACAAATGTTTGTCAACCGATTCGATGATTAGATTTTGTGGCAATAGTTTGTTTAGTTCAATATTTTCCATATTTTATTAATTTTTAATATATTTTTTACAAACATAAAATATATAATTAATAGAGTATATTTTTCTGTTTACTTTGATCTAATTTAAATAACTTTAATTATATATAAAAATAAGTTTTTAATTTAATTAACTTTTTGTTTAATTAGAAATGACGCATAAACATTTACTATTATAGAATATAATAATGATATTTTTACAATTTAATCAATATGAAGTCATTAAAAAAAATATTTATCATTAATATTGCAATACATTAAAAAAGTGCACAAGGCTATATTTTAATCTCAAAATTACACTTAATTTACCACAAACCACATAAGATATTTCAATTATTTTTTTTACAAACACATTTTCGTAAGACATTAACCAATTATAAACAAATGTTTGTCAACCGTTTCGATGATTAGGTTTTGTAGCAATAGTTTGCTTGTATTAAAATTTTTTATTTTAAATATTATAGAACCAATTATTTTATCTAATAATATTAATTTAATACAGTGTTAATGTAGTATCAATAATATTATTTTAAATTTTTTTAAACTTAAGAAATATTGTAAAATTTATGTTGAAAATATATTAATAAATTTCAATTAATTAATTTTTTATTCAGGTTAATTACTCAATAATTTAAATAATATATAAATTAATATTTTATATTTTCTCTCATTTTATGTAAACTTTATTTATTTTATATATTAATGAATAAATATATAATATATTTTTAAATATTTATTTTAAAATAAATGAATAAATATTAAAAATTTTTGACATTGACATTTTTATCAACAGTAAACATAAACTCATTTAATATAATTTAAAGAAGTGTTTTAATATTCCTTTGTAGAATTAGAGAAGTGAGGTATTGACAAAATGTTTTTAACTTACAAAAAGTTTTAATAAAATATACCATCTGGTTAATAATGTTTTTAATATTTTTGTTTACTTTAATTTGTTTGTTTTCTATTTAATTTTTAAGATCTCAGAGACCAAATCTAAAATTGATTTTTATATAATTATATAATACAAATACAAAATTTAATATAAACTGTAAAATATTATTTAAATTGTTTAAGAGATTACTTAAATTTTTAATACAACTAATAAAACATATTCACAATAAACTGTAATTTTTTTTATTTAATTTTCAATTCTGTTGTCAAATTCACTGTCAAATTTATTAAATACTGTATACGTTAAAAATTAAATATTAAATTATAAAATAAAAAATATTTTAAAATTATTTATAAAGCTATCTGGAATAATAATATTAATTCTGACTTTTACTAACACATTTTCGTAAGATATAATCTTCTTCTAAACAAATGTTTGTCAATCGATTCAAAAATTAGATTTTGTGAAAATAATTTGTTTAATTCAATTTTATTCTTATTTTATTAAATATTTATTATTCTAATATATTTATTCAATAATATTTAATATATTTTTCCCATTTATTTTTAGAAAATTTAAGTCAATTTAATTAGAAACATGGTAATAAATTTTTATTATTATTTAACATTTTATTTCTAATGATGCAATATAATATTTAATTAATAAATTAATTAAAATTTTTAAAAAATTCTATTTGAATCAAGTTTCTTTCAGCAAATAGAGTGGCTTATTGTGTTATAAGAATAAAACAATTAATAAAAAAAACTATTAAACGATAATATATTATTAAACATTTGAAAAAAATTACAGTTTTAAACAATAATTTATAAAATGTTATTTTCTAGTAAAAATTTAGTATTTATATTTAAATGTTATGATTTTATTTAACTGTAACATAAAACTAAATAAAATATGTATGTAAATTTAATTTGTTTGAAATATTACGACTAATTTGGTAAACATCAAAAGTAAAAATAAATTACGTAAAAATCCCCCTAAACACCCCCATTTGCAGATAATATATAAAAATTTTATTTTCTTGCTAAGATTTGTTTTTAAAAATAATAGCGATTATTTAAATTGTCGTGGGCACCAAAAATAAACTCATTGTCAGAAGCGCTAAATAGACCAGCATATGACCAGCTCAAACATTATTTATAGTTTTAGCGCCTATGAACATTAGATATTAAAATTTTCAGTCTTATATCTAGTTATAATTTTATTAAACTTTATTGAAATATAGTAATAGATTTTAGTAATTAAAAGTCAATAAGCGTAATGTATGACAATTAACACTAGAAATCTAACTAGTTTGTCCAAATAATTTGTTTAAAAATCTAGTTATGTTATAAAAAGTTTCAAAAATATTTTACTTAGAATAATATTAGATACGTGTATTTTTGTTTTTAAAAATATTGACATGGAACAATTTTAATTAGTATTAAATAGTTAAAAATGCAATTTTTGCAAAGTATACAAGTTAAACATCCTTAAGTATTTTAAAGCAAAACATTTTTATAATTATTAATTTTAAAAATTAATGTCAGATGTAATTTCGAATATTTGAATGTTACTCGCATGGAACATTTTAAAGACAATTAAAAAATTTCTATTTATAATCTAACACAAACTATATTTAAAAATTAACATAAAAAATATTTTTTAATTTTTAAAATTATAACCTGAGTTAAATGCCAGGCCATTCCCGGGCCAAATTTAATAGACATCTGATATGTGATTTTTAAGCTAGATTAAATTTATTCATACAAGTCGTTACACTTTTAAATGAGTTATGGAGTTTTAGAATATAGAAATAGTAAGTTAAAATACAATATAAATAAGTTATAAAAACTAAATAAATTTTACATAAATTTTTTTTTAATTGAAAATAAACTAATAAATATGAAAAAGGCAAAGTAAGGATTTTACAATATTGTTTAAATAACTAGTTTTTATTGTTTTCAAAATAATATGTGATGTTTATAATTACGTTATAAAATGTTAACTTTTAACATTAACAATTAAATTGTAACTGTAAACAAATTGCACTTTATAAAATTGGTTTTATTAAAAATTTTAAAAGGAATAGGGGTTAGCCAAAAATCACCTCCCTGATTTTGATAATTGAGTTATTTCACCCCCCCTCTAGCATTTAGTCCGCGAAAAGGTACCTTCCTCTTAACATTTTGACTCTCGACAAATTTTCAGGGTTTTTTGACCAAAATTAGCTAATTTTTACAAAATTGGTGCTAAAGCCGGTTTAAATCCAGTTAATTAAATTAAATTTAGTTTAAATCCAGTTTAATTAGAGAACACAACCAAAAAATTGACTAAAATATGAATTAAACCAAAAATGAAAATATAAAAGGAATGTAAAAAAATCATTCCAATTTAAATGCAAAATTTAATTTAATTGTTTGATACGACGTTATATTTATTATTTTGTAATTAAAATATAAATGTTTGAGGAATTGAATTAATTGTAAATAAACACACGATGTATGCGAACTGATATTAAATACTCAGATGACCAAGCCAAAAATAACGCTTAGATATTTTAACAAAATTTAATAAAATATACAACGCAGATTATAACCATAAAGATTTTTTTTTCGATAATAAGTTTAGAAGCGGTTCCCTAAGAATATCTTAACTCAAAATACATTCACAGATCAATTCTATCTTAAGTTTACATTTTTAACTTATTATTTATTTGAGTAATTTTATAGCAATCAAATTTTTATTAATCAACTTATTTAATCAAATTATTTATTTTTAAAATTAAACAAGTAAAAGTTGGCTATACAATATTTTCATTAATTTAACTTTTTTCTAATTGGTTGTGATGCGTCTCTTATCTTTTTACAGTAAGTTTACTGGAATATCACTGGCATGGATAATACTGTAAATGACATCCCAGCATTAATGTTTTAAAAATAGTGATAAGACGGGTTCCATCTGTTGAGTATATCACGCAAATATCTCCAAAATGTTTGCAAAAGTCATGGTTCACGAGCAGTCTGGCTTCTCTAACAATTAGAAACATGCATGTCGAGATTCAGCATTAAATAAAGCCACATGTTTAAAATAATGTAGATAAAGTAATTTATTTTAAAATTAAATATTTTTAAGTTTTAAATTTTAGTGGTCGAATCTTCACTCGATTTTAATTAATTGTACTAAGCAATTTTACGTTTATTGTTTCGCAACATTCCCCATAATTTCGCAACATTTCCTGTGATGGCCTTAATCAATTACAAAACTGCACATTCATCTATCACATATACAATTGTTTCATTAATTCAGCCATTTTTTAATTGGTTGTGATGCGTCTCCTATCTTTTTATATTAAGCTCACTAGAATATCACCGGTATGAAAGATACTGTAAATCACATCCCAGCATTAATGTTTTAAAAATAGTGATAAGACGGGTTTTATCTGCTGATTATACCAAGCAAATAATTCCAATATGTTCCAAAATGGTCACGAGCAGTCTGGCTTCTCTAACAATTGGAAGCATGAATGTCGAGCCTCAGCATGAAATAAAGCCACATGTTTAAAACAAGGTAGATAAATTAATTTATTTTAGAATTAAATATTTTTTGGTTTTTAAATTTTAATTGTCGAATCTTCACTCGATTTTAATTAATTGTTTTTAAACTTTCATAATTTTCTTGTAAACAACTCAATTTAATTAGTTTTTAATTATTATTATTATATTACGATCGGCTCCAACAGCACGACCTCACTATCGATTGGGTTAACCAGTGATTGTTTTTTGGATTAATTTGTTAATTGGTTTGAATTTTATTGATTTTTCCTAATGTATTCGTTTAATAATAAATTTTTTAATTTAAATAAATTTTCGTCAAAACTTAAGAATAAATTTTAAGAGAATAATAATTCTTTCCTTTCTCTGCAATTCCGTTAGTTTTGTATTAATTGATTAATAGTTTATTGTTTGGATTGATATTTGGGTATAGATTATCATTACTCGTTTCAAATGTCTCATTCTTCGATTTCTCACAACTCTTATTTATTAATCACAATTTATTTACAGTATTTACATTATAATAATTTAATTGTGTTATATAACTATACGCTTGTCATCAAAATTATCACTAAAGATTAAAATCAATTTATTCAAATAGACTCGATCAAATTAAATTAATTTTTTTATAATTATGGAATAATTACAAGCTAACTTAGAATAAGAAATTTTATAATTCTTATCTTGGTTTTTTGGTAAAACTATAAAATTTTGACAGTAAAATTTAGCATAATTATAAAATATTTTAAAAATAAAAAATGTTGAAAAATTACCAAGTTTGTATTATTAAAAAATAATTTTATGGTAAATTGGTCAAAATATTCCATTATTGCAATAAAGAAATTATGATAAAATAATCAAGAATAATTTAGTTATATTGTTTTAAATTATAAGGATAGTTTTGGAGATGCCATTATATCTATAATTTTAACAAATATATATTGTTTAACTTAAAGTTGTATAATAAAAAATATAATAACTAAATACCAATAATGCAAATATTAAACTAGACAATTTAACCTCTAAAAACGTAGATTCATATAATAAATATTAAGTTAAAAACTGTAAATTTAGCAATTAATATTTATTAATTTATTGATAGATAACGTTTTGATTATTAACGGATGTTTTAATGGTTGGGTAACTCTAGGAGTTTTTTGCATTGAAATTTACATGATAAACCCATAAATCTTCGTGAGAAATAATTTATTATTAAGCTTTGTTTAATATTTTATAAATTTAATTATTGTATTATGTTATGCATTTTAATTTGACAATTTGGAAAATATAATTTATTAATTTAATTGTTATATTGTTTTTATTATCATATTCGACATTATTATATTTGACGTTATTATATTCGACATTAATATATTTGACATTAACATATTCGACATTATTATATTCGACATTATATTCGACATTATTATATTCGACATTAATATATTTGACATTAACATATTCGACATTATTATATTCGACATTATATTTGACGTTATTATATTCGACATTATATTTGACTTTATTATATTCGACATTATTATATTCGACATTATATTTGACTTTATTATATTCGACATTATTATATTCGACATTATATTTGACTTTATTATATTTGACATTATTATATTCTACATTACCGTATTTATTGCAGTTAAAAATTGTTGTTTATTGATTTCTTATATTTTACCAAACAGACAACTAACAGAATAATTATTTAATTTTGTTTTGGGTTGGGCTTGAATTTTCCATTTGATAACGGTTTTAATTACATACTCTGATCAATCAAACCCTGTTTATGAACTGCCAATCTTTCTGAAAACATCGTTAGTTACAACTGTAATTTAAAATAATTTAAAATTAAAATTATATTACTTTGAATTAAAAAAATTGAATTGGATTTATAGAATGTCGTTAAAAATTACAGTACAAATAATTATGCAATGCTTACATAATTACTCACTTACACTGTATTAATATTTTTGAAATAAAATTTTTAATAGTAATTACATTATTTAATAAATTTTAACTAATTTTTTAGGTTAATTGATAATTTTATTAAAATAATTTAATATACTTTTGCTTAAATTGTGTAATAATAAACAAATAATATTTTATCAATTTATTTATTTAATGATTACTAATGCAATTATATAAAAATATGAAAAATATTTTTTAAAGATAAAAATTAAAAATTTAATTTATATGTATTTTAAAACAAGTTTTTGTTAATAATTTTTTAATTAATATAATGTTACTACCTGTTTAAAATAATAAAACTAATAATATATTTTTATAAAATTAAGCAACAAAAATAATTTGCATTTAGGAAAAATTTGAGTTTAAACGGTAATTCAATTTTAAAATTGCAAAGTTTATATTTTTATTTTTAGTTCTCTATTAGTTTGTGTAAAAATAAATTTGCCAAATTTTTATTAAATCTAATATAAATTAAATATTTTTAAAATAAATTGATAATATATTTATTTTTTCATTATTACACAATTTAATAAAATTAAAAATTGTGTAATAATTTATAAAACAAGACTGGACAGTATGATCTTAATACATTTTCGAGAGACGGTTGTTAAAATTTTGCTAGCTTGATCAGAACAGACGCTTTAAAACTTAATTTCAAACCTCAAGATTTTAATATTTATAACACAATAAAATAGAATTTTA
>JAQFXP010003827.1:0-11740 GCA_034693685.1 Belba bartosi | reverse complement strand
TGTTTTTGCATGTTTAGCAAACAGTTAAATTGTTAATCAACTCTTTTGAACTATGAGATGTTGCGTTTCTCTGCTATATACCATTTGCTATGCATATAAAAACAGTATATCTGCAGTGGCCCCTGGAATCTCTTGAACTATGAGATGCATTCGGCTCTGTTAATAATCAATATGTATTTAACTTTTGGCAATTTATAAAAGCTACAAAGTTATTGGTCATTGAAATATCAATAAAGTGGGTATTTTTATATTTTTTGAGGGCCACCTCTCAATGCTTATATTGTATTATCCTTTGTAATGTTTTTGCTTTAATAAAACAAAATATATATTTAAATTAAACAAGGCACAAACAGAAGAACTTGAGCTGTAAAAAAGGAAAGAATTTAAAAAACTAAATGAACAAAAATAGTAAAAATATAAAATTAATTATATACTATAAGAGTACACATAACAACATAAATGAATAACTCTCGCAATTTTTAAGACTATAAATGTTCTGTTTAAGTATTAAAAAACAAACAATGTCTCATTTCTTAAATTAAGCATGGATATTTTGTACATTGAATATTAAAAGATGATTAAATTTTCTAATATCTTTGAAAATAATTATATGTGACTGGGACTCTAACATTGTATCTCTATTGATTAGACGAAAATAGTTTTGAGTTAAAGATATTTTAATTTATAAATAAATTAACGCTTAAGTTAAAATTTATTTACTTATTTACTTCTGTTATTATTAGATTTATACTTTCTAGTGTTTACGCTTTCGAGTACTGTTACAGTACATAGCAATATACTTTATCAATAAGAAAAAATGTAAATTTTAACTTGTCTTGTTTAATCTATAAGTTTAAACTAATATAACTTTTTTCATTAAAATCTTATTAATTATAATTAGAACTTTAGTGTTAAATGTATCAATTCGATTATAGTTTTTAATTTTATATACTATAGTTAATGTGTAATTTATTTTAACATTTTAAATTTGTAGAAAGTATTTAATATTCAAATATCATTTGTAATATATATCTAACAATTTATAAAGATCTAGTTAGAAATTAATTGCAAATAAATCCATAACATATGCTTTTTAAATTTTATAATAAATTATGCTAAAAATTTAATAAAATTTAATTGCAATTTAGACTAAAAATTATGTCTTATAACTTTTGTTAAACCTTTTAGTACTTATTAAAAATTATCAAACATGTGTCTCTCGTTTTTTTTAAATTGCAGAATATATATAATATATAATTTTAGTTAATAAATTTTTTAAAACAGCTACATTTTGCAAACTAAATGTAAATTTTTATTTTATTTATAGATTTATAAAAAAAATTAATACTTGCAAAGATATAAATAATACTTGAAATGCAAAAAATACAGTATATATGTAAAATCATATGCCCATGTAAAATCAAAGGCAGTATCTAATAGAACTAATCAAAAATTTTACTTTTAAAGCTTTTGAAATTATTTTTAAAAATACTCTAATATTCTAAATAATTTTAAGTTATAATTTAGTAATTAAGTAATAATAATTAAAAAATAAAAGTTATTCGAAAACTAATACTAGGCTTTTGTATTTATAAACAAAATAATATCAGTCATATATGTACGCAATTTTAAAATGTAAACTCTGAATTAAGCCAAAAATACATATTGGTCGATTGTATAATTTATAATACTTAATAATAATAAATTAGAAATAAAAACAAAAATTACATTTTTAAAATTTATACCAAATGTGGACAAAGAGGATACAGATAAAGGAATATCCCCGCATGTATTAATAGATACCCCTCCCACTAGACAAGCACCCCATCATTCACACCTCTCGCCATACTTTAATGTTCGAAATTAATTTAAAATTTATTAAATTGTTAATAGTCTATATGTAAATCATAACATATGTTGAAAAACTAACCATTAAATAAAAGTAATAATACAAATCAATTCTACACATAATAAAGTGACATTATGTTTTTAAATTTGAGTTTTAAATTTTACAAATAAATAAATAAAAATTATTAAGTTTACAACATACAAAAGTTTATGTAAAACTTGAGTGATAATAATTGGAGTTCAGGCATTGATCAGCCAAAAGTCCCCTTAATTTTGAGAATTTGGATTTATCCCTCCTAGCATTACTTTAAATGTAATTTATAGTTTTAATATTGTCTAATATGTTATAATTTTTGTTGTAACAATTTCATCATTAATTTGATTAATAATATTGTATTTGAAAATTATGCCATTTTATCAATGCAATCCTCAAAAAAGCCTTGGATAATAAAGGTCGCTTTGAAAGTCGATCTGACACGATAAAACGCACGATGAAGTTAGGTTTATTATGCTTATGCCTAATAAAAACTTTTAAGCAAATAAATCTAAAATAATTAAGATTATTTATGCACTTAAAAAACTTTTGGTACATAACTACATTAAATTTTTACAAAACTTAATATTTAATGTTGATTAATGAGTTAATTATTCATATTTTCTCGCCGTCCACGTAATGTCTATTTAATGAATATTTCAATTTCTAGAATAAGAAATTGCTAAGCAAAAATCTGTGCTTATAATATGAATACATGATTTCTTAATTAGATTACTTTATTATCATTATATTTTATAAATTAATATATAAAAATAATATGTTTTTTTAAAAACATATATATATTTTTAATAATTTTAAAAGTTTATATTTTCTAATTTTAACTTGTAACTTTTTGTAATAAAAATAATATAATTAATTATATAATAATGTTTTTTTTAATTTAAAGATTTAAAAATTTAGCTAGTTATAATTAATATGTTATAATAAACATAGTTAGCTATAGTTTAAACGTATAATATTATTATTATTACTTTAATTTTTTAAAAATTAATTTAACATGCAAAAAGCATACCTTTATTGTTTTACTTAGTTATATTAGATATACATTTTTAATATTACGTTTTAAATTGCAAAATATTAGCTAATTAAATTTTAATGGCGGATTTACATAGCCGTAAAATGTTTTGGTCTAAAGTGCTGCTATTTCTACTACATCGATTTTGGTCACATACTGTACATATGAAACTGACTGTATAACTTGCTCAAACAAAACTAACATAATTTTAAAAATAATTAACTGTTTATTATATAAAAAACGATTAAACATTTTGTTTTTTGATTAATTGTAATTTTGATAAATTTTAACCAGTGCTAAATATTTTTAATTTACTTAATTAACATCAGTATTGATATATATATATACATATATTTTTGGTTGTATTTAAATAAAATAATTAAAATGTTATGAATATCTTTTATCGAAAATATGTAAAAATATTTTTTTCTTGAAGCGAATCCTGATTTAAAAATAATTATATTAATTATTGTAATAAGTACTAATTACCATAGAAAATTTTACTAATTACTCAGCGCACTTGTTCGCCCTAAAATTCAAACTAATATGAGCATTTTTGAAAAACTTAGTTCTAAAACGAGTTGATGTTAATAGAGTAAAGAGTTAAAGATTTTAATTTTTACAAAGTTTTTATTAAAATTTAAACAATTATTTATCAACAACAAAAAATCCAATCAGTCTCTCTTTCAACAAGCTAGTCAATTTATTACTTTTAATGTTTAAATTTAACCTAAATTTAAACGATAAAAATATAACTAAAGGAAATCTTAGACTTTATTTACGAAAGTGTTCCGGTTTTGTTCCGGTTTAATTTCTAAATCAGCATCTAAAATAGTGTTCACATTAATTCGAAAACTAGTGTATAATTCAAGTAAAAAATGTTTATTTATTTAATCTTTATTTTAAGATTAATAATTCACACAAAAATCTAAAAATGATAAAATTTGTTTATAAAATATTCATAAAATTTTAAAATAATCAAAATATAAACATTAATTAATATTCCAGTTTAATGTATAACTTGATTAGTTTTCAAATTAAATGTATAGTTTGCTTTGGCTATAATAGTGCGCTTTGCTTACCTGTGCGGTCGAGAAAAGCCCAAAATCTATAAATCTTAACCAATCGAAAGCATCTCAATATTGATTTGAATCCAATTGATAAGTAAAGGAAGTCAAGTGGCAGAAGACACAGGCAGTCGATGTAAAACATTGTGCAATTCATGTAATGCTGTCGAAGCTTAATGCTGTCGGTCTGAAGCACACCTTCTTCGAGATACCCGGTTCGGAAGTGGACCGCAATGTCCAGAATGTACACAAAGTCAGACAAATAGTCAAATGTAAACCAAGTGCCGACTGTCACTTCACTGATCTCTTGGAAAGCGCACCGATATATGATAGTCCAGAAGTTATAGAGAAACGCCACACTCACTACCATTGACCAGTAGTAGCACAACCGACCCGAAGGATCAAACACAAAAGACCAGTTGCAGCCACCCTTATCACTGCCCGAAGTCGACGTCTCCCACCGCTCGAACTCTTTCTTTATTTCTTTTCTTCGAAGTTCTCTCGTCTTCTTCGGAATCTCCAAATCAGAGCTCATATGAGCTCTTGTTATGAAACCTTTGGAACAAATTTCAGTTAATTTACTAAATGCCAACAATGTCAAACTACTATACAATTAAACAAGCAAACAATTGCTTTTATCAAATTAATCACTTGATCATTTTTCTAATTAGATTTATAATTAATTAAATTACATTTACTTTAAAATTATATATATATTTATGTTAAAAATTATTTAAATATTATTTATAGTATAAATTTATGAAAAGTGTCGAACACAAGTCCGATATCAAAATCAGCAATTTTTAAAAGTAACTTATATTTAAGTCATGTTAACCTCTATTAGAAATTTGATAAATTGTTTCAAAATTTGTTTTTAGTTGAATGAATCAAGATATTATATATATAAATATATATATTTGCAACGTAAACAATTGTGGCAAAGAATATCTAACCAACAGTCCGGTTTATATCACAAAATATTGTTATTTTAATATTTAATTTACTTTATTTGTAATTTGTCTATCATATTATTATATTGTAATATGATAAAGTAAAATTGTTTATTTTTTTAATATTCTTCTCAAAACTTAAATTTTAATTAATAATATTTCTTGGTCGTTGTATTTATTTTTATTTTAGTTAATGACAATAAAAATTGCAGTAAATAAAGTGGTCTGTGTAAAGTAAATAATTTAAAACTAGGGATCGAAAAGATCGGCCGATCCGGGGGGGAGGGAGGATCAGGAGAGGAATTAAAAAATTGGCCAAAAACCTAACCAATTTTGACTTTGAATTGTAAATAAAAAACCAATCGATACATAAAAAGCTAAAGATTGGTTTGTTTTTACAGATCATTGAACCATAAAGTATATGAATAATGATTTAAATGAATTAGAATCTATTATAGTGGCCAACAAACTATAAACCCAGTTTAAAACATAAAAACTACTGATAAAAATTATAAATATTTATAAAAAATTAAATTTCTGGTTAGGTCGAATTAAAGTTTTTTGTCAGTCCGGTCGGTTTGGGTTTAAAAATTCAAGGCTAGAAACTTTCTAAAAAAAATTCTAGTAAAATTTCATAAGAGAAACTTTACAAATAATTAAATAAATAAATTATTTGATTGTGTTAAAAATATTTAATTACATCTAAAAATATTATTTTCTTAAATAATTTAGAGTTAATAGAAACAATAGTCTTTATACAATACTGTCTGTACAATAGACAATAGAACAATTAACTTCAATAGGATTCCCACAGAACTAAGACTTATTTAAAATAACATAATTTATGGATTATTTAAATATATAACTAAAACATGTTGTTTATATTTCCACCATTTATGTCAATAAAGTAAAGTCTGTTAATATTTATTTAATTATTAATTTATATATTGAATTACTGGATTATTGAATTTGTATTACTGGATTGCCACACATGAAAAATATATTCAAATAGTATACATAATTTATTAAAATATTAGCAAATATATTATTATAATAACAAGCTTATTAAAAATCCTATAAATAAAAATATAATTTAATGACCAATTATTAAAAAGCATTACATAATACTTGTGTAATCAAAATGTTTGTGTAATATGTTAAATTTTTAATAACAGTAAAAATTTTAATAACTCTTATGGTTGACGTTTTCCATCAAAACAACATAACAATTTATATCTTATAGTAATATTTGTAATATTAAATTTTTAAATATATATTAAATATTCTTTTAAAAATTGTTATATTTAATGCTAAACCTTAATTATTTATTTTTTAAATTTAATTAATATTAAAATATCACACATAAAACAAATTCTAAAAATTAATTTTTTTATATTTTAACTAATTTAATAATTTATCAAATTAAATAAGAGTTTATCGGTTAATTTTATTATAAATAAAATAATATAATTATTTTAATTAAAACATTACAGTTTTAATAATATCAATAATATTTATACATATTTTTATACATTAACGTAATTTATTGTAGGAAAGATTTCTCGTATTTTTCTCAAAAATTTCTAATTTTAAAACACTAATAAAAAGTGACTCAATCGTGTCCCTTCTTATTATTAATCTTATTATTTCAGGATAACTAAGAATATTTATCTTGTTGCTAATTTTTATTAAATAGTTTGTTTACTAAGAATGTTAAATAATAATTAAAAACTACTTAAAAGTAATAATAAATAAAATAATTTATTAAATACTAAAAAAATATATATTTTAAAAATAACAAGCAACAATAACTTAAAAATAAATGTTTTATTCATTAATGAAAAACAAAATTTAATTATATTTTAACTTTAATATAAAATTTATAACTTTTATAATCAATACAATTTTTTAAAAAACTCAAGAAATTAAAAATAAAATTAATTAAAAAATTGTCAAACCTTAATTTCAAAAAGAAAATTTATTTATACTTCAGTGTCGCTTGCATTCTCAAATTATATTACAGAATATAATTTGCATTGCAAACTTTTTTTGTTTAAAAATGTAATATATTGAATAATATTAGATATAATAATTTCTATTAAAATTAGTGTTACTTTTACGATCTTGTCATGTATTTAAAAATGAAAATAAATCTAGTTTTTTACAATATGATCAAACCAATATTTTCTGACAATAAACTTTAAAAATTACAATTTAAATATTAAAAATGAAATCAATTATTACAAGATCAAAATTTCAGCAAAAACAACAAATGTTTTGATTAAAACAATTTGTTTTAAACGTAAAACTACAAATTGCTATAAAAACTATTTGATTAATAATTGCATTTAATTTATAACAAAAGAAATTTATAAAAAAATAAGAAAAATTAACAATTAATGCTTAATTAATCAGTTAAATATTTAACAATGTGAGGAAACAAATCATTGTGTATTCAATGAGTAAACACTAAACACTTTAATAAAATCTTGCATGTTAAATTTTTAAAAGCTTTAAAAAGCAATAAAAATTTTAAATAAAAACTCAAGAAAGACATTAAATAAGATCAATCATTTAATTTAATTTAATTTAATTATATTTTATTACTAAAATCAATTTTATATAAAAATAAAATTTTAAGTTTTTCTTGTCTTATAACTTATAAGTTATAAGTACATAATTCACCATATAAGTACATATAAAGTAAGTTATTCGTGAGAGAATACGGTAACGTAAACATTTAAACAATAATTATTAAAATATAATTTGCTCATAAATTAGCATATTAAATGTAATAATTGTTAAAAATTATAAACAAATAACTATATATAATTTTATGGCAAAATTTACATCTTAAATATTTTAACTTAATGCAAAAAACTTTACCAATTTACAAAAAACAAATTAAATATTAATTTTAAAAAACTATTAAATTTACACTCAATACCAATTCCCTACTCATGAAAAAATCTAATCTGAATAAAACTGAATAATTAATGAATTTGTTTTTGCTTTAAATCTAATCTAATATTCATAATAGTCTTTTCGATCCATAAGTCAAAGCAAGATTGCATTGAAAAAAAAGTAAATCTCTACAGTATTTCCATGAGATGTATGCCTTAATTAAACAAAATAATAATTTTTTAAATGCAATTTATTTTAAACTTTTTTTTCTAAATATTTTGAAAACAATTTCATTTATATTTATAAGAATCGATTATGTTTGAGAAAGAGAAGTTATACTTCAAATTTTATCAAAAATTTTCTACTTAACTAATTTAAACACAATTTATAAATTAAATTTTAGAAAAAAAACAACAAAAACCGACAATTTCTAAAGATAAAATAATTGTTTATTTACAAAAAAAATTAAGAAATATTATCAAAAATTTTATTTATTTATTTATGTATTTGGTTTCTCAATTTAGTAATTTTATTTTATTATTAAATATTATAAATTAATAATAACTAAAATACCAATATTTAATTAAATTTTACTCAAAATATGTTAAAACAAATTTGCTTAATACAAAAAAACTAGAATAATAAACACAAAGAATATAACTATTGTATATAAATCTTTTATAACAGGATAATCAAATAATTAAAGTAATTGTCCTGTTTCTGAAATTTAAAAGTCCATTTTACTATTGAATAAATATCCTGACAGGATAGCTTGTATATTTTTAATAATTTATTAAAATTTTATATTAATATTCAACTTAAAATAAGTAAAACTTTTTCTTTTTAAACTTGTATTTATATAAAATAATTTAAATAAAAACCAAAGTTTAAAATAAAGAATAAATTCAATGACTAAGTTTTAAAAAAATTGATTATAAAAGTTTTTAAATCAAATTTTTATATACCGTATTCCAGCGCATACACTTGCAGTGCCCATATAAATGAAACAGGCATCCCCAAAATATACTGGCATGCAGGTAAAAGTGAGGAATAAAACTAGTTTTATGAATGTTTCTACCATTAATGTAAAACTTTAAAATTCTTAAATATCTTATCACTGCTGGTGTTAAATTATTTATTGTTTGTTTTTATCAAAATAATAAATAGTCCAAAGTATAATTTTTAAAGATATTACAATAACATAACAAATTTCTTACAGCAAATTTTAGTTTTGCACAAAAACAGTTGAAATATTGTTAATTGATTTGTGATCAATATTATTAATAATGGTTATTTTGTCAATTTAATAATTATAACTTAAGTTTTGCTATTTTTAAACATTTATAATTTTTTAAAATAATTTTCTTTATATTTCACTCTAGATAACAACATAAGAGCGTTTTTGAAATTATGGGTAAACTCACATATAAGAGCATGTAATATGTGCGGGAATACAGTACTTTTTTAATTTTGAATTTAAAAACTTAAATATAATAAAGTTTAAAAATATTAGCAAAACAATTTGCCAATTGTACAAGCCAAACAATTTATAAGTATGCTTTAATAGCAAAATTCGTGGATACTTTTAAATTTTAAAACATTACTATTTGCCATCTTACAAATGGCCAAAATCATTTTCGCCAAATGCAATTCGCCAAATCCTTTTGGTTAAAAGCCGTTTGATGCAATTGGCAAAACAAATATTAGCAGCGTACTTTATACAACATATTTATAGATAAATTTATTCAAAAATAAATAGTAAAACGTTTTCAGTTAAAATAGTAATTAGTAAGTTTGGAAAGACTGGTTGCAACCTAGTTTATAACAACTTTCTTTATAATCTTGTAACTTGCTTTTGTCTGACTATTTAAAACTTATATTTTATTTCATTAAATTAGAAATAGCAATCACAAGTATATAATCATTAATTGATTAAAATTTGACATATGGTTGATAGATAAATTGTAATCAATTTTTTGAACTAACAAATTAAACTATTGTATTATAATATATATATCAGAATTCTTTTAATTACAACTTTTAATTAAGTTTTTTAATGCAAATTTAAACTTTGTCAAATCATAAGAAATATGTTTTCAGTTAAACTAAATCAAATAAATGTATTATTTTAAACTGAATGAAAATTTTATTACATATTTTCTAATAATCTCTTTGACTGTATCTTATCAAAAGAATTTAATTTTAAAATATAAAGTATATTTGGATTAACTTTTGACGAAATGCCTATATATTTTGGCGAAATGTATTTTGGCCATTTATAAAAAGCAGGGGTAATATTCTAACTTGCTCAAAGCTTTAAACAATTTATCATTTAACTAATCTTAAACTTCATTGATGGATTAGTTCGGATTTGAATAACATTTTAAGCAAAACCAAGGTTTTAGTAGCTTATAAAACAAAACAATTTTTACCAGAAATGTGAAAGGCTAAAATTAATGTAAAAAGTAAATACTCTTTTACATAAATATAAATTTTAACATTTCTATTTTTATATTTTATTATTAGTCTATTTATTATTATAATTATTGAATATTTAAAATGTTTATTTTAAAAATTTTACTTTTAATTAAATTTATAAATAATTCTAATTTTTAATATAATTTTAGAATTAAAACTCAAAAGTTTTAACCTAAAGCTAAAGACTTTTTCATGTGTTTTTAAATATTATTAATCAAGCTTGTTTAGATTACAACCGAATATATTATAAATTTATTAATTACAGTAAAACTAATTATCAATAATATATTGTTGTTGTAGTAAAAAAGTTGAGAAAACATAAGAAATCAAAATATAAAATAAATTAAGACAAACCAAATTAATATAGAGCCTTACCGGCCATCGAACCGCGAGACTTGGTTTTGGCTTCACTTCTGCCATTGCCCATATAAGCGCCAACACCAGCCACACCACTCACGCCCCCCACCGGGGGCTGGAATTTACCGGTAACGGTGTCTATGAGCGACTGTCTTGAAGCACACTTAACCTTCAGCTTCTGGCCGTCCGCAGGTCTGGCCGACACTATACTAGTCGAGGCCAGGGATGACGGAATTTGCGACAATAAAGGCCGAGTCGTTACGCTTGTTGTGCTCAGCGCTCGATAATCCCTTCAAATACAGACAAATCTAATTAATTTTATTTTTCATAAAAGCTTCTATTTTTTACAGCAGTTTAATAGAAATAAGAAAATCTCAATCGTATTAATCATATTAAGCGGTTTATAAATTATAATTCATTTAGAAACTTAAAAAATCAGTTCAATTCCATTTTTTCTAATTCCCAAAAATACCTAATTTCAAAATTTCTAACAATATACGAAAAGAATCCCAAATTTCCTAAAAATAAAAATAAGTTATAAATTATTTACTATGTGTTTGTAAATTTATTAGTTTTAATTTAATTAAAATAGTAAGTGTAATCAGTATGTAATGATTAAAATAAACGCTTTGTTGCAAAAATGCTTAGTTGCCACAAACAGTTTACTTGTTCGAGCATTTTGTATTTATTTGACATTTTGATACTAAGTTATTAGATTATCCCATAAGTCTTTGCGTATTATTTTACAATTAATATTTTAAAAATTAATAAATTTTTATTTAAAAATCTGAGTAATTTATTTTGTTGACTCACATTTCCACAACAAATATCTATCAGAATATTTTTAAATAATTAATTGTAACACATTAAAATTTTATTCAAAATCAAGTTAATCAAAAACTCTAAATACCTAATTTGTTTATAAAATAAAAACTAAAAGAGCTAGAATAAAAATGTAACTTAACAAATTGTAGTACTTTTGATTACTCATAAGATTAAATTAAAATAATTTGAATAAACTTTGTCAAAGAAAGAAAAGAGAGAGAGAGAGAGAGAGAGAGAGAGA
>JAQFXP010003826.1:0-11741 GCA_034693685.1 Belba bartosi | reverse complement strand
CGGTGTTTTCTCGTTCTTCACTATTTTCATCAGATTATTGATTTGCGCCGAAAATACAACAAATGATTCAATGAATTAATTTAGGCTCAAAACTCTGATCTAAGATTCCAACTTGGTCATTAAATTGTTTTTGCTTAAATTTTAATTAATTAAATAATTAAATGTATTTTAATTAAATAAATAAAAAAAATTAAGTAAATTGAAAAATAATCAAATTAATAACAAAATATGCGACACAGACAAATTAATATAAAATAAACAAGTTGTAATTTCGGAATTATGGCTTTAAATTAATTTCAAATTTTAATTCAAATCAAAGTTTGGTTCGAATTATTGCCGGCAAGTGATTGTATATAAGATTTTAAAAAATAAATATTAATACAATATAATCATTTGACTTTATCTTTATTCAATTTAATAAATTCAACTTGCGCCATTTTAACAATATATTATATTACACTTTAATATTTGAAAACTTCATAAAATATTTTAATTTTCACTATTACTTAAAATTCAAATCTTTTTCATTTATTTGATTAAATAAAATTAAAATTAATTAAAATGTCAGTTAATTATTTGACGAATCCTACAAACGGTTTGTAATTTAGGCTTGTATAAAAGTCATGATTAAATTTTAATTTATTAATTAATTACTCTAAACAGCAGACATCTCGCCAACTGAAGAAACTCAGAATCTGACGATTCCTATAATTGTATTTATTAGTTGTATCATAACTACAATAATCATAACTTTTCTTATTTGTCATTTCGAAGAATATTCTAAACAAAACAAAAAACTATTAAACAATAAAAATGACAAAACTGTGGCCAAAATAATCGAATAGAAAGCGTAAATAATTAAAAATAAAATGCGATTTAAAGCATCAAAACTACAAAAGTGTTCTCAAATCTGATTATTTTTTACTTTTATTCTTTAATGGTTTAGAATTATTATTCAAAATGTCATTTATTAAATAAATAACTTTAAAACAACCTAATACTGTAAAACCTTAAAGTTTAAATATTGATAAAAACAATACATTTTTTTAATTATTAAAGCAATTATAGAAACAATAATTTAATCAATCATAAATATAAATATTATTTAAAAATTAAAAAGTTTTTATAACAAAAATTTTCTTAAGTAGCAAAATAATCAATCATATCCTTCAATTTATATTTTTACAAATTTTAAGCTTAGCAACAACTGATTGATCTAGAATAATAACAAATCAGTAATTAAAAAATATATACAATAAATTGTTGTTTAACAAACGCAAATGTGACTCATTTCTTCTAAACTATTGACTGTATACAGTAATTTAGCTTGATTATCTTTATTTACAGTAAAAGGTCAGCCGATTCAAGTTAAATTTTTTTCGGTTTTTTTGGTCTTAACAATTATATTATGTTTAAAAATGAATACGAGCAAATTTACAAACTCCGCGAAAAGCCTTAACTATTCAAAATTAATTATTTAAAATTGACGAAAAGCTGCTTTTATTAATGTTAATTATGGATTGTGAAGGTGAGTATCATCCAAAAATCCCCCTAATTTTGAAAATTGGCATTTATCCCTCCTATAATTTGGTCCGCTAAAAGGTACAACTTTTTGAGTTTTTAGCCAAAATTGTAACATTTTCCTTAAATTGATGCTAAATCTGGTTTAAATCCAGGTAAATTGAGTAAAATTTCACCATAAATATATGGATTTTTAGTGTTTTTGGAAAAATATCTCCCATGATTAGAGCAGGAAAATTTCCCTCTATGGGATTCCCACATTAATTATATTTTGAAAAATTTTATGTTTAAAAATTGCAATAAAAACCGCAAATTTTTTTTTTTATTAAAATGGCTGTAAACACGGCCACCGCGTTTTTGGCCAAAAATTATTCATATTAATTAAAATTGTTAAATATTTCTCCTGAAAAAATAATTAAAAACAAAGATGAGTTTTTAAATGTTTTATCTCGTTAAAAACAAAATTTGGCTATAAAATATCACCCGGATAAAACAAAAACATTTACCGAAAAAGAGGAACTATTGCAAGAAGAGGCTTCAAAACGAGTAAAATAAACTTACTAGTTAATTAAATAAAATTTTAAATAATAATTTTAATTACAAAGTTGTTACTTATATATTTTAATTAATTTTATATATATTATATATACTACAATATTTTATTCCTCTGTCGGGGTTAAACAATGTTAATTTTATTTTTAAAATAATTTTTTAACTGTAACAATTAATGTTCTAGCGGGTTTTTTATTCATATAATTCAATATTGAATTACAGGATAACGACAAAAGATAATTTTAAAAATTTTTTACTAAATTAAAGAGTTTAATAAATTTCGTTAATTCTATCAAGAACAATTTTTTTTATAAACAAGTAACTTGCAATTGGAAATAACGTTTAGAAAATATAAACATGAATTCAATAATATTACCCAAGACAAATTTGCAAGGTATAAAAACTTTATTAGCCATATTAACTACCGTAATACCCCACATATAGCGGCATGCCGGTATAAAGTGAGGTTGACCTCATGCCGGTATAACTTAAGCGAGAAAAAATATGGTTTTTAACAAATAACTTTAACTTGAATTTTGAAATTATTTTACAATTAAAATGCAATATTTTAAAATTAAAATATAATGTTGTGCAAAGTTTAAAATAAACTAAATTAAATAAAAGATATATTTTATATTAAATATAATAGAAACATTTAATAAATTAAATAAAAATAAGAAAATTTGCAAGAAAATGTTTAAATTTTTAATTTTTAACTTAAAATTAGACAAAAACAAATGGAAATTTAAATAAAAATTAACCCAGCTATTAACTTTGCATCTATTTATTGCAATTAATTAAAAATACTAATTAAAAAAAATTTATATTAAAAATTTTCTTCGCTTTATACCGGCATGCCGGTAGGAATCTTAAAGCCTAGAAAAAATGGTCATCCTCGCTTATAACGGCATGCCGCTATATGTGGGGTATTACAGTAATATTTCTTTAAGTTAATGAAAAGAAACTTTGCAATATTTTTGGGTAAAATAATAATTTTTGCAAAAATATTTTTATAAAATAATAAATAAAAGCTGTTTAAAAGTTAATATTACCCAAATATATAGATACAATAATTACATCAACACTTTAATTTTTAAAAATGTTGAATACTGTATTTGTAATTTTCTTAATAAATATATTATGAAGTTTACAAACTGTAGAAAACTATTGTATTTTTAAACATGCACAACTTTTAAATATTTCAGTTAGAAGAATTTTTGCACATTTTACAATTATATGATAATGTTAGTTTATGTTTATAATGATGTCAACTTATCTTGATAATTGACAAACTACTGCTTTGCTTGATAAAACTTTACTTTAACTAAACAAAATTTTTGTTTTTTAACTTAAAAATATTTTTAAAAGATTAGCTTGAAGACTAAATTTTACCTAGAGTTAACCAAGAGAAGAGATAAAGCCAAAATACCCCTTAATTTTTAAAATTTGACAACTACTTCCTCCAAGTTTAAAATGGAAAAAAGTACCCATTTATGTTTAGCATTTATGGAGGGGGAATCAACCAAAAATTTCTCTAATTTTAAAATTTGGCATTTAGCCCCCCCCCCTAGCATTTGGTCCGTAAAAAAGTATTCCTACCCGCCGAAAGCAACCGGTAAATTTTTTGAATTTTATGACCAAAATTAAAAAATTAGTGCTAAATCAGGTTTAGATTCAGTTAATTTAACTAAATTTAGTTTAAATCCAATTAAATTTAGTTAAATTGCATATAAAACTAACTTGTAAGTTATTTTTTAAGGCTTTTAAGCTTTTTTTAAATATCTTCCTGATCTCTCCTTAGGTTTTTGGACAAAATATTGTAAAAATTCTTTCTGATCTCTCCTTAATAGGTCGACTTTCTCAATCTCTGGCTAACTCTAATACTACTCCTTTTTAAAATTATTTTTGTTGCTATTGTTTTAGTTTTTAATTAATAAAAATTTATTTTAAATATAAATAAATCAATTTTTAAAATTTATTTTAAAAATTTATTACTAAAAAAGTAGTGAAGTTACTCAATATTAATTTAACAAATACGTGCCACTTCCCAGGGAGGTTTTCATATTAGATTTCGAATCAAATTTGCAAAACTTTTTATCTCTTTGTAATAAATGCCTAAATTTAAAAAACATTTATTTAATTAAAATACATTTATATTCAATTTTATATATAGTGTTTATGTATTAATACAACTAATTTAAATAAATTAAAAACATTAAATATTCAAAGTTTTAAGGCTCTTGGGCAAATTTTAAAAAATAGGAACATTGATAAGTCTCTATTGAGAAATAAAATTGTTTAAAAAAAATACTATTAATAGTACAGTTAAAACCGCTTATAACAAACAGTCGGTTTCTCGGAATCCGTTGGTTATAACCGACTCATTTCTAATGCATTCTGTTTCTGATCATCTGTTCGTTATGAGCGGATATTAGTTATAAACAGGGATTGATTGTATTTAAAAATAATTATACAAACTATTTATATAAAAACATATATCCTGTGTTGGCCAGATATGTCACATACCTGAGCGCATCTGAGCCGAAGCGCAGCTAAATTATTGTTGAGTCTGTTATTTGGAGGCCAACCAAAATCGACATAATTTAGAGATTATTAAAATGAAGTAAAACTTGAATTCATTAGAGGTATGCGTTTAGCAGTTCATTGATTTCAAGCGCAGACGGCCTTTTCGATGAGTCCGGTGCTGTACACGTGCGGACCACTTGGCGCAGCTGTTGGTCAAACAGTTGTCTTATTGTTTTATATTCAATATATTTTAGTTTTTAAATATTTCCAATAAATTCTACATGTCACTTTTTGAGACATAGAAAATATTTTGAATTGACAAAACTAAGAATTATTTTAACTTATTTATTTTTTTAAATTAAAATTTTTTAATTCATCACTATTTTATCAATCGATCAGAATTAATAAATTTAAAACTGAGCCAACACATTCTATTTGACAAATTTTGACTTAAAACAAGTTTAAATCTTAAATTAACCAGTTAATTTCTACCGATTCCAATGCCTTAAGGGGTAATTTGAAAAATTGCCATTTTATTGCTTGCTAACATATTATGTTGGACAAGCATGCAAAATACTAAAATAATAAACTTGCATAACTCACAACTTCCATAATTTGGTGATCACTTTCTTCATCTCTAGATTCAATGACGACATCATTGGGCAATTGGACATTGTCTTCAACAATCACTTTAGTCATTCCATTCTTCTTCAACAGCAATGTCTGTTCGTCTTCGAAACTGACTTTATTGGTCAGAATTGGTTTGTCAGTCGAACTAAATTTATTTTTATTAAAACAAAATTTTTGTTAAAATATAATGTTTTGTAAGTTATGTGAAATAAAAGTTTACTTTTTAGTTGAATTTTGTTGAGATTCTATACAATTGCAAACATTTTCACATTTTTCTGACAAATTATTACAATTATTGTTTGGATTAAATTTGAGTAAACTTTTTAATTCATAACTTTCACTATTTTCACATTCATTTCCTCCAGATTTTGAGCCTCCGTTCGAAAGACTTGGATTTAAAATAGTTTTTTGTTCTTTTTGTTCTTCTAATAAATTATCCACTTTTGCCATCATTTTTCTGATGATTTGTAAAAACAGATTTTAATATAAACACAGTTTTAACAAATTATTTACTGATTAGATGATTGAGTATTTACGACATTCAACAAATGGCTCATTTTTTACGCATTCTATTCATTATCTGATTCATTAATATAAATCAATACTAAAATGATTTACAAAATTTCAATCAATTAATTAGTTATTATTAGTAACTTATTAATTGTAAATAATATAAAAACACAACTTTAATCAAAAGTTTAGTTTTTAGCAATCAATGCTATAAACTAGAGATTGACGTTAAATCCAAATCAGACTTCTCTTCATTTAGAGTCTAAATATTAGAGTACTCTATATTCAAATGACGTAAATAATAACAAAATTGATAACAATTATTGATTGTTCAATACTGTATATAACAGAAAATTCAAATCACAATATACTGTATTTAATTAAATTGAACTGAAAGTTAAGCAGTTATTCCGATTCCAATCTATTTCAAGCTCTACTGTTATATAGTTAGAACAACGCCCTTAATGTCGATATAATTATTTGAAATTGATTTTAATTCGACATTAATAGCAATTGTCGAATAATATCACATTTAAAGGTTAAGAGTGTATGAAATGATCAAAACTAAGTATTTAAACGATAAGATTATAACGATTACAAACTAAGACTCAAGTGCTTCAAAAGCGCTTTACTTATCTCCAATTGCATTAATGGGGCCGAATGGTGAGGAGTGACTAACAGTTCATTTAAAAAACAATTAATTTAATCGAATTTCAATTGTTTTTGTAATTGAATAGAAATTAAACTTATTATCAATTTAAGCGTTCGATTCACTGAATACTTTGTCATAGATTTATAGATCAAAACAATACTTTATACGCAAAGCAATAATAAAATAAATATATATTTTCAAGAATTATGTTTAATAGTAAGGAATTACATGTATTAATAGTATTAATATTTAAAATTTATTTTGTGTAACATTTAAAAATCGGAAAGTTAAACAATCTATTAAGAGTTGAAAGTATTTTAAGTAATATTCTTATATAATTAGTTCGAGAATTGGAGATAATTTTTAAATAATATTAATATTTTAAATAAATAAAAACTTATTTTTTGTTCAGTTTATATGATTTAATGACTGAATTCAGAACAACGGCTTCAAAGAAAGAGCTCCTTTAGAATGCGAGCCATTTCGCAGAGGAGTCAGAGTCCCTCTCTGAGCCATTCCATACAATCGGCCATTGCTTGGCATTCGTCGGTCGGGAGAGCCGTCTATTGGTTCCAACAATTAATTTCAGATTAAATTGATATAAATTAGAAAACATTTGACTAAAGGCTTACATCTATTTGTTTGCCACGAATTGGTTGCGGTTAGCACTCCATTCCAATAGTCTTCAGGTACTCTGAAGAGCGCTTCCATTACTTTAATTTGTTTAGGATTTTCGGCCAAAATCTCAGTCATCGGGGGATCAATCATCGAATGGCCGACTATTGTTGGGCCGAATATTTTGGCCAACGCTCTGCTCTCCATTTGGTTGCCTTCGGAAAGTGAGACCCGAATCAAGTGAACCATAATGAAGGCCAGACTGTCTCTGTTAGCAGTCGGCAACTCCTCTACCGTTTGCATTAATAACGCCTTCTCTTCTTTTGGGTTTTCCTGATCTGCACTCAAATTAAATCAATTTATTAGAAAATTGTTTAAAATATACAAACAATAGCATTGAATGTCATTAAATGGCAGACCTGAGGCACGAACAAAGTCTCGCCAAAGGATTCGCGTAACGATCGGTTCGTCTAATTCCCGAAGAAATTGTTTGACAACTCCGCAGAGCACGTGAACGTCATAGTGGGCCAGAGCAGGCATTCCTGTCTTCGATTTGAGAATTTTATCCTTCAATTCTCTGATGTCTTTATCTGAACCACATTTTCGATAAATGCCCTCTTCTTCGAGACCTCGTCTTTCTATTTCATTACAGCAGTGAATAACGAGCGCCGGAATCATTGGACGGGTTTGTGGCGCAAAGTCTGCGATTAAAACCATTTGAGAGCTCTTTCCGTTCGGTTTTCGGAATGGAATGCACGGCAACGGAAGTCGGGTTTTGCAGTTTGTATGACAAACAGCCCGACAGTCTTCGCAACAAAGAAAAGTGCCGAAGAAGCCAATGGCCTGACGGCACGGACCACAATAGACGGGTTTAAATGCTTTCTTTTGATGCAAATTATGTTTTCTCTCCTCTAAAGGAGTCGTCGAGAAAATCGGTGAAAGATTTCTGCCATTCGTTTCGGTAAAGAGACGCGAATTCATTGATATCATGTGCGGAGAGCTCTTATACATCGGCCCAAACCTCTCTTCAATTTGATCCATATTTATAGCACTTCGCGTCACGTTTTGGCCTAAACCGCGATTTTGATTATCTGTCGGCGAATCCAAATCAATATTATCGTCGAATACGGCTTTCGGTGCCATTGGTTCGAACTCTGATCCGAAGCCAGTCTGTCCTCTATTGGCATATTTGGCTCTTTCAGAGTTGGGTTGACATTCAGTGCTCTTTCGTTTGAATCGCTTGGATGTACTCAATGTCAACGGATTGATCGAATCGTTCAAAACATTCTCTTCAGTCTTGTCGTAGTCTATGCCGTCAAACGACTCATTCGAATCCTCTTTCACTGTTTCCAATTGATTCAGATTAAGGTAAGACAAGACCCGTTCCCTCGTCTCCTGGTTCTGGTTGTCGTTACCGTCTTTCAGAACAAAGTCCTTAATGGCGTTCAACTGATCCCTCAACGCATTCCTCTGCTTCAAGAGATCCTCTCTGTTCTGGACCTCTTTGCCGAACCCAAAGCGGACGTGTTTTAGGTTCGAAACCAACTCTTTGTTCTGTTCCTCCAATTCCGAGCATTTGTTCTTCATTTCGATTAACTCTCTTTGTGTCGAAAGCCAACCAATTCTGTTGTCTTCGCACTTCCGGATCAAATCGATTAACGCTTTAAACAAAAAATTAAATCAAAATAAATAAACAAAAACTAAATGTTTGACCGAATGGCCGAATGTATGTCCGAACGCATACACTGTTCTTCACAAGTGATCATAGAATTGGCGAATCGGCACATGTCGTCGAACTGAGCCACGAGTGACAGCTTTGGCGCCGTCGCCACACTCTGGCCAACACTCCGAGCGCTGTCCACACTCTCACAACTCGATTGCATTCTTCTAATCAACAATCGATTCAATGTAATCCAAAATACAAATATTTTTTTGTAATTTCTTTTATTTGTTTGTAAACTGTTTTCAAAATAACGTTAACTCAAACTCTATTTGCATTCATTCAAAACTTTCACCCAATCAGCGATCATTTAAAACGCTAGAGCTCTTCACCGAATCATTATTCAACCGCTTTTTAAACTTTATTAAAATACAATTAATGACGTCTTATGTTGTTTAAGAATGGAATAGATTTAAAGCATTGAAGACTATTCTAAATCGCAATAATAATTTCATTTAAACAAGTTTTGTAAAATAAATAATTGTTGTCATTGATGAATGATTTAAAAATTATACATAAATATTAATATAGAATCAATTGAATTGTATTTACGCGAAGAGAATATTAATTATTAAGGAAATTAAGGCCAAGTCATACGTCTAATGCTTTCAAACAATTTATATGAAATAAAGCTTTTTATTCAAACAAATTGATCAGCTCTTAGAGTCTAGACATTCAACTCTTAGACATTTCAATGTTTTTTCATTTTTAGAAAATTTATATTTGAAAATATAAATTAATTTCAAAATTGAATATTTGTTTAATACATAAAAAATTCATTCGTTTGCAAACAAATAAGAATTTATACAAAGAGTAAAGACTGTATCGAAAAAGCAAAATATATTAATATATTCTTTTTATAATTGCGAGAAAATGTGCTTACATTCAGATTTTATACAGAATTTAAATGAATAAACATTTGGGGAAAACTCAAAATTCCTCAATAGTAGGCATTTAATCAAATTCTTGATTTAAACATTAAAGTTGGCATAACTTCCCAAACACTTTGAAGTACTTCTAATGCCATTCGACAAACAAATTAATCGCTATTTTTATTTGTTTTTATATAATCTTTGATAATCTTTATTTATAAAACTGGATTTATTTTTTAAATCAAATATTGAGAAAAAAATTAATTAATTATATAAAAACTTTATTAACTGAAAAGATATGATGGTTTGCCCAAAAATTTTTATTAATTAATTAAATTATTATTCAAAATCCTGTACTTAATTATTACTGCTTTTCTACTGTTTATAATATTTCGCAATTAATCTTCGTTTGAAAAATATTTATATTTATTCACAAAATTTGAATCATTTGTCTAAATAAACAAAAATTGAGTGAAATGTTTGTTATAATAGTCTAGTGTTGAGCAGAAAGATACTGAAATCTAAACGAAGAATCTTTGCATAAGTGCAACAAGCTCATTTCTTACTTCTAGTTGCCATAAAAATAGGGTTAGACAAGATCGACCGAGATAAGCTAAAAAGCAATATAGACAATACAATATAGCTAAAAACAAACTTGTGGATTTTTTCTCAAAACCTCGAAGAGATAAAAAAAAGTAGATATTTTTTAAATAAAAATTTTTAATTTAATTAAGCTAAATTTATTAATTTTATTGGATTTAGAGTAAATTTAAAAATTTAGCTAAATTTAATTCAAAATTTATTGTTTTATTTAAAAATAAATTTGGCTGAAATATTTTTAATTTACTACTTCGGCAGCCGAGAACATGTAAAAGTATGTAAGTACTTATCTTCCAAACCAAAACTCAGCGAGATATTTGCCAAATTTTCAAATTGATTAAGGTATTTTGGCAAGACTCTTTGTCTAACCATGTACAATAAATGGTCTCTTTAAACAAACAAAAAACTTTTTTTAAAGTCAAGAAAAAAAGATACTAAAAATATATGGTTTATATAATTGTATTGCTAATTGAGATTCTTAATTTAATTCTGCAATTATAAACTATAAATATTATTATAACTATAACTTTTATATTTTATTAATGCAAACAATAATAATACATTATATACTGTATAATAAATCAATTGAATTAAAAATTTATATAAATTCGCTATTCATATCGCAAACAGCTGGCAAAATATCTTATATGACTGAGTATTTAGCCATTTGACATTATATTAATTTAAAATAATGTGTACTTAGATATATTTCATTGTATACATGTAAAATATATTTATCAAGACTAGTCTTATTTAAACCTAAGTTATGTTCTTATTTTTTTACTGCACTTATTGTATAATAAGTTATTGTATAATAAGTTATTGTATAAACTAAATACAGTATTATAATTAATATAGAATCTAAAATTAATCTTTCAACAATTAAATAATTATTTATACAAAGGAAAAGTAACTTCATTTATAACCCTTATTCATGACAATTGACGCATTCAGTTATTCAATTATTCATTTAACTCAAAGCCATCTATCTACATCTATCTATCTATGTATGATACAGTATAATGTATTAATATGATATACGCCTTTTACCATCATACTTTTTTATTTTTAACATTATTTTCATAGTTTCCACTCAGTGCTCATCAGTCTTCACAATACAACAGTAGAATATTTGTCATTTTAATTATTGATAATTACTTTAATTGATTTATTTTTGTTTATCGATTATTGGCTTAAATCCCGAATTTCCCAATTTCTAAGTTTTTGTTTCAATTCTTCAGACCTAATCCATATTTGCTTTTGCAGTCAAAGTACAGTACAGTCTATCCCTGATGTAGTGAACAGCTCGGTTCCGTAAAAATTGTTTACTATAAGCGGGATTTACTATAAACAATCAAAATTCTATGCATAATTAAATTTGGTTCTCAGCAAATGGTTCACTATAAGCGGGTATTTACAATAAGCGGATTCACACTAAGCGGGATAAACTGTATATGATATTCAGAAAAATATCAATGAGTTATAGTAGGTCTGGCGCCGACCTCTACAATCACATCACACATCACATGCGCTGTTGAATGAA
>JAQFXP010003825.1:0-11742 GCA_034693685.1 Belba bartosi | reverse complement strand
TTCGACTTTAGTGTATTCGACATTAATATTTTCGACTTTAGTGTATTCGACATTAATATTTTCGACTTTAGTGTATTTGACATTAAAATTTTCGACTTTAGTGTATTCAACATTAAAATTTTCGATTTTAGTGTATTCGACATTAATATATTTGACTTTAGTGTATTCGATATAAATATATTCGATTTTACTATATTTTATATAAGTTTAAAATTTTTAATAAAACGCCGCCTTAAAACACATCTAAACCTGCTTACTACTTTATAGAAAGCCAGAGAAAAAGCCATAAAGTTTACAGCCAACTTATTACTAAAAGCCCAAAAGCGTAGCATTTTATACTATGCGCGTCAAAAGTCGGGAGTATTATTATTGCAATAAATAATTATTTGAATTATTAAATATTATGACAATTGAAATATTTTGAATTATTTTAACATAATTGTAGAAACAAACAAAATTTAGATATAAAATCAATCAAGAAACGGTTAATCATTAACACCTGCGATTAGATAGCAAGCATTCCACATATGATAAGCAATCTTGTGATTTGATTAGAAATAAATTTTTGCCAATTGTTTGTATTATATTTAATACATTTTCAATAAATCATTTATTTGAAAACTATTTTAAGTAAAAATAATAGTGTTTTGTCTGAAGTGATTGAATGTAAAAATAATAATTATTTAGATTTTAATTGCGATTTAAAAACAATTATTTTAAAACTTTTTTAAGTGAAAATAATAATGTTTTGTCTGAAGTGATTGAATGCGAAAATTTTTACGTTTAATTTCTAGTATTAAAGTTATTTTTTGATATTCCCGACCTTTGACGCGCATAGTATAAAATGCTACGTTTTTGGGCCATTAATTATTATTATTATTATATTTTATATTTACATTAAAAAATAAATTTAAACATATTTAATAAATGTTTTTTAGTAATATATTTTGATATTGTAAAATTTGCATAAAACAAGAATAACTTTGAAAAATTTTAAATACAAAATAAGTTACTACAGGTATTATCTGTTTTTAATATTATATTAATATTAAATAAAACTATTATCTATCTGTTTTCTTATTATTTCTATTGAAATGTTTCCAATTTTGTAATGTTGAACTTTAAAGTTTAGCTTTACTAACAAATTTTTTTTTAACTTGTAATCAAAAACAAGTTTTTATTCTTATTTTTAAGAACGCGTTCTTATACCTCGAATTCAGTTAAAATTTAGTAAATTCAATTAAAATTGGATAAAATTGCAGAAAAATATTACAAATATAAAATTTTTTATTAATTTTCTAGCACATTTTAAAAAATTAAAAATAAAAGCTAGAAATTATTAACATAAAAATAACTTTTACCTTAATTTACTAAAATGTTAAACTTTTAATTTCAATTTATAATTTTTCAAGTTTGTATTTTAGTTATTAATCAATTCCTATTGTATAAATATACCATTCTGTTTTTTTTAATCATGCCCGAGGGCTTCTCCCTGCACAACCGGGGGTTTTAACCCAGTCAGGGATCGTCACTTCACCGTGAGGTATGGTGACGAGGATAGTGTCACAGTTTTAAGAGCACACACCTGAACGCTCCGTATACGTAGTTTGTGGCTAAACCGGTCATACACTACCAATTAACGGCGCTTGGTAAGCAGCCCGTGGTCGTCTTGCCCCACCCAAGCCCTATTTAACTTATGAAAAGAAAAATTAGCTCAGACGGGGTTTGAACCCACTACCTGTTTGTTAAGTTAGACTTAACTGCAGTACAGACGCCTTGACCACTGCGCCAGCCTGCCAGGTTTAATACCATTCTGTCTTAAAATTTTTTACATTTTTAAAACAAAATTTTTAAAATTTACTTTTTAATTAAATAAAAGAATTATATATTGTTACAACAACTTTTCAAATAATTATTTATCTTGTTTAAGTTAATTAAAATAAAATTTTTTTAAATTAAATATTATATCAAATTTGAAAATCTATATATGATCCATATAAGTTGGAAAATTTTAATATTGTTTTTACATTAAATTGCATTTTTGCAAATATGTAAAATTAAATTAATTTACACTTAACAACTGTTTTTAACAAGAAGAAATATTATTAATTTTTTTATATTTTGTAAGTTTAGTTATTTCTTTTTAACAAAATTATTGTAAAATTACTTACAAGAATTGTTAGTTATTCTAAAATTTAAATAATTAAATTTTTACTGCTAAATATTATTATAAATTTTTAGTAATGCTTTATGCTAACTCTAATAAAAATTATTTAATAACAAATTTATATTATTATTTAAACAAAATTCTGAAATAAAACACTTTTAGCTCTTTATAAGAAAAAAATATATAAATCTAGTTTAACTGTCTAGTTAAATTGCTGCAAATACTAAACAAAGTACGCTCAGTTTCATAAAGATCCTAAAACTGACCTTGTAAATATATACCCTTATACTTCAGATATAATATTTTATATATTTAATGTGCATTTAAAAGTAAACTATTATTTTGGACTATGAAGAATAATGTAGCTCTGAATCGATTCTGACATCATTGTAGATTTGTATGTAGATGATTTGTTTATGTTCAGACCTCTATTCGTATTGTAAATGTTATCTAAACATAACTATTATATTATTAATATAGTATTAATAGAAATGATTTTCAAATTACAAACAATAGTTTAAGAATTAGTTTCATCATTAAATGGTTAGACAGTGTTGAGAGAAAATGAGCGAAACATTCAATTTTGGTTTGATTTTTATAAAACGTTTTTATAAAATAATAAAACAAATAAGCAATAAAGAGACGACTTTAGTGCTGCTATTCTACCTGTTATTGGTGGCAATCATATACGAAGTGGCGTCATATAACGTCGGAATGATCTCGGGCGCTTTTTACAAAATTTTGGGAGAGAAGGACCTACATCAGTTCTTCATTCAATTGATTAAGGCTTTAGTGTTGATAATATCGATTGCATTTTTGATAAGTTGTAAAGAATATGTGGCCTCTTGTGTCTACTTGGAGTGGCGCAAGAATTTGACCAAAAATATTCATTTAAAGTATTTTTCAAACTTATCGTTTTATAAGCTAAATGTAATTGAAAAGGACAAGGACAATTTAGACCAACGAATCACTCAAGACGTCGACACGTTTTCCAAATATTTGTCTCTCGTGTTGACCGACCTTCTCGTTTCGCCGTTTATTATAGCATATTATGCCTACATTTCATTCCAAACAACCGGATATATCGGGCCTTTGGGTTGTTTTATATTTTTCCTCATAAGCACAGTATTCAACAAATCATTGATTTCTTCAGTACTTAATTCGGTTTATTTGCAGCAAAAATCTGAAGGAGACTTCCGATACCAGGTTAGTTTTTAGTTACAGTTTAATTACTATTTTTTGTATCAGTATTTATAAGTGTTTTCTTATATCTTTTAATTTAATTATTTGGCTTGATACAATATTTTAATTTTATTAATAATTAAAACCCTGTTTTTAACAATGTTGCTATAAATGATATTGCTACTTATAATGTATTTGTGTCTCAATTAATTCAATTGTAATGGACAGCACTTACACGTCCGGAATAACGCCGAAAGTATTGCACTTCAAAGTGGACACAATTTCGAATACAAAAAAAGTGAAACACTTTTTGACAAATTGATTGCAGTTCAGGACAGTCTGATTTTGAGACAATTTGAGTTAAAAATATCGGTTAATTTGTTTGACTATTTGGGAAGTATTGTCTCGTTTATACTCTTATCGTTTCCGCTATTCTCCGGTAAATACGATAACTATTCGGCGACTGATTTAAGTCAATTGATTAGTCAAAACGCTTTCGTATCGATATATTTGATTAATTGCTTCACTCGACTCATCGACACTTCAACCAATTTTGCGACAATCGGCGGAACCACTCATCGAATCGCCGAAGTATTAGAAAAATTGGAACAGTTTGAGGACAAACAAGACATTCCGAAAAGAAGTGATTCCAACAGTTCTTTTAATTATCTGAGGAGTGATTACTTTCGAGACATAAGTGACTCAAAAATATTTTTTAAATTTACTAATGTTTCGATTAATGTACCGAAAAGTGATCGCAATTTGATTAATAAACTTAACTTAGAAATGAATAAAGACTCAAATGTTCTAATATCTGGTTCGAGTGGAACCGCTAAGACATCGATTCTTCGAGTTTTAAAAGGTATTTGGACCGAAACCAGTGGAACAGTTGAAAGATATCTTCCTTTTGATAATCCAAAAGTTGTCCTATTTTTGCCCCAAAAGCCTATTATGACAACCGGTTCTCTGATTGAGGTTTGTCTTCAAATTTTATTAAAATTTTTAAGAAAAATGTGACTAAACTTGTGTTTAATATACTGTATATTTAAAGCAAATAACATATCCGTTGAGACCCGAAAGTCAATTCAATTATTCATCGAATGAAGAAATTAAAGAACAAATAACACAAATAACACAATTGATGACATTCCTGGGTTTGAATCAAATATTGGAGAGAATAGGAAACGACGTCGAGAGGCCAGTCGACTGGAATTGGAACGACTGTCTGTCTCCGGGCGAACAGCAGAGACTTAGTTTTGTGCGGCTCTTCTATCACAGGCCATTTCTGGCCATTTTGGACGAATCCACTTCTGCTGTTTCGCTCCAAATGGAGGTATACTTTCAACCCTTTCGAGCAATTCATCGAAAATTGCTATTTTGACTATTTTTAAATAATAAGCTAAAGATTGAAATATCTATTCGATTGATGTTTTGTATAAACCGAACATTTTTCACATCTACTCATACAATGTCTTTACAACCATTTCATTAATGGTTCAAATTTTGCCAATTTATAGATCAGATAAACAGACATTAGAACAGTATATGAATCAAAAATACATTTAAATCTAAAACTCTCTCACATTTCAGCGCAAGATCTACGAGGAATGCGCGAAATTGAAGATTGTTTTGATCAGTTGTGGCCACAGATCAAGTCTAGAGGAATACCATCAAAAAGTCTTGAGAGTAATTAAGTGCAATCTAATCGATTCGAACAAATTAGTAAACGAAAGCAATTGAGAAAACTTGTGATTATTTTTGAAATTTAGAATTTATTCGAACGCACATTATATCAGATAATTGTCTTTACATTACATGTAATGCAATACTTATTGTAATAACATTTTTATAGAAACTAAATCAGACATTGATTTTAAGATAGATTTGATAATATAATTACGAACTGATAAACAGCAATATTTCGATCCTATTATAAATCAAAAGTTAATTAATATTCGAAACAAATTGATATAAAGCGAACATCAAATTGAAAAGTCTTAACAAAAGAAAATTTCTGTTCGAACCGTTTGATCGCATCTCAAAACATAAATCAAAATTAATTAATAAAAATTATAATTATATTAATTGATTGATTGATTGGAAACAACGAAAAGCAACACATATTCACTCAAATCGAATACTGAATAAAATATGATATCAAAAAATATAAGGAATGATCACAACAGCTACTGTTTAACATACTTGTGCTCTATTTTATCCATCGATTTGGTTTGAATTTAAAGCGATTTATTCGCAAAAAGTTTTTATACATTTAATTTCAATCGTTTTTGTCTTTCAATCAATATATTAAATAAAATTAATTTCTAATCAAAGAGTTAAAGAGTTAAGCCTTGAATTGCGATCCAATTCGAAAAATTATCATTAATTTAATTATAAACGTATAATAAAATCGATGAATAACTCATTTGTAAATTTAAAAAATCAAAGAAAATACAGCTTTTAAACTAAGCGGTGACTCAAAGGTCGAGTCACTCACTGGTCGTCACTTAAATCAAGTTTTACTTTCGAGAAATCAAAGTCCTCTCCAGTGCCGCGTCTAAACAGGTCGAGAACGTCCGAACAGGTCGTCTCGAAGTGTGAGGTCGCGTCAAATGATTCCGATATAAAAATCTGAGAGTCTTTGCCGTCGTCTACGGGTTTGTAGAGATCGCTCACCGAAACAAACCTTAGATTCAAAACATTTCAAAACATTAAACAATTAAACCATTGTTTGATACTATTGTCAATACTTTTGTTTGATTGGTCCCAATAGGTCTAATCCGGGCTTGATCTCCACTTCGGGATTGTTGGTCTCGACGGTAGTGCTCACCATAGCTATAAACCAACCCTTGGCCGCCACTTGATGTGTGAACGACACCAGAGATACGTAAATATCTGCAAACAATTGGAAATAAAGTTTAGATTAATTTGTTGTCAATGGACTGTCACTCAATTCATACCATATTTGCGGCCGACCTGCTTCTGAGGAATGATAATCTGACAGGACAGGGCGTCTTTGGTGTTGGGGATCGGGTGGTTAAGCAGACAAATGCATCGAATCACTTGTCCGACTTTCCTGACCCGGTCGGTCACATAGGAGGGGTCGCAATAGACTTGTTTGCATTTTGCGGTCTCATCACCTGAGCGAACGCCCACAACCTTTCCGTTGGCCACAACTATTTCATCTACTGGTTTGTCGAGCATATAAGTGCCGCCATATATAGCACTGAGTCGTGCGAATCCTTTTTGCAAAAATTCAAATTACAATCCATGAGAACAACCGTTTGGACTAACCCTGGGGTAGTTCTCCCAATCCGTACAACGGGTAGAGGTATGGGCTCTTCCCATACCGGGCCAGAGACTCGCTGTAGAGCTTCACTCGATTTATCAGATCAAGACATGACTCCTGAAGATAACTAAAGAAAGAAAAACACATTAAATGGTATAACTGTTGGCGTCATAGCGTCAGTGGTAGGCGTAAGAGCACTAAAGTTCTAATACTCTAATACTTACTCATCGTTCCGATAGAGCGCCAGAGCGTGTCCGGTGAAGTCAGCCGTGTCTTTGTCGAGACCGAACTTCTCATAGAGTTGTGCGCCGTTTGTGGTCTTCGGGTCGACGTCTTTCCAGGTCTTCGGATCGTCTTTATTGAAGTCCTGAACGAATAGCAGAAAACTTCGAAATCTTCTCTTTTCAAACATTCCCATTAGGCCTAAACCACATTCAATGAGTCATTAATTCAGTTTCCAAACTAACATTCAAACACTCAGTACTCGAAGAGAGCGCTTCCTTCTCGTCTGCGGGCACTTTGAAGATCTTCCCGGCCTTATAGACATAACTTCCTTCGCATGACTTGAACTCGAGATAACGGGTGACTCCGGTGTGGATCAGAAGTCTGACTAAAGATCCTAAACATCGGATATATTGCATACAAATCAATGAAAATATAAAACATATCAATCAGTCAATGAGTCAAACCGTTAGCCATTAAGAACTTGGGAATGAGGTCTGCATTCCAGTCGCGAGAGCGGCCGTACTCTTCGATGGAAGTGGTCGACGGATCGAATCCAAATTTGGTGAACAGGTCTTCGAGAGGAGTGATCGAAGCACTCTCTCCGCCGTAGTATTTGTTTCGGTCGATGTGAAGCACTTTCTTTCCGCTTACGGACAGCATTCCAGACAATATGCACTCCTATGGACACAACCCAACACAAGACAAGACAAGACAAGACAATGCATTAGACATTCAATTGGTTCAATTGGTTTGTGTTTGTGTCGATGTGTCAGTCATTACAGGCTATCGACAGACACACAGATCGTGAGTCTAGTGATAGCCAATAGACCATTCATTGCCGGCACTAACCTTCAGACCAGTGCCCAAAACAATTGCATCGTATTCTTCATCCATTTGTCCCACAATTTGTTAACTAATAATCAATTAATTTAAACAACAATTAAAGTAAAGCCAAACAGAAGTGCATCCAATGATAGACCGGCTATGCGTTCACTGCAGTCAGAGATAGCCTTCCATTCATTCACTGCTCTCTCCCCCTCCCCCTCTCCCTCCCTCCCTCTCTCTCTCTCTCAAACCCGTGCATTAAAACAGTTTGAGATTTCCCTTAAACCAAACTCTTTCCATATTTTCCCTATAATTCGCAATTTTTATTAAATTAATAATTTTAATAATTTTTTGTAAAAAATTTTCAAAATATACAAATAATTAAATATATATATATTAACGTCTAATCTAGTTATTAAAGTCTAATTATATAGTATTATAAATATATTTGGTAATTGTCAGTAATTAGCACAACAAAAATCTTGTAACATTGTTTGTCGCATAAATTAACTCCCCTTCCGATGGGGATGTAAACCAGGTATTGAATCATTTGCGACAAAATTGTGCCAAAAATATACCAGTATGCATTATTTTATAAATGCCCATATTTTAAGGAGAAAAAACTAATTTGCTCTTAAACAAGTTGTATTGTATCAACTAGTAAGCATAGCATTGATTAATTTGAAAATTATATTATACACAAATGCTATATGCCTAAGATCAATGTTAAGCATACATTAACATTAAAAATAGAATATGTAAAATTTTTTGTTTACTTTGTAAACTTATTTATGAAAATTTGTTTAATATTTAAATGTTAGCCAAATTAGAATATATTAATTAGTCTTATTTTAATAACTCAATAAATAATAGTTTTATAATTAAAAATTATATTGTCTAACTAAAATAATTAAGTAAATTTTTAAAAATCTTATAACATTATCTGTATCAAAGGGTATTAAAAAGAAAATTAGATGTTGGGATTTAAAAAATTACATTCATATTCAATGGTTTAATTGAGTTAGACACATTTCAGAGTAAATTTCGATTTGTATGTTTCGTATATTAAAATTTTAATTTTAGTATTTATTCTTTTTTATATATTATTAGTAGTGTGTCAAAGTTTAAATTATTGAATTTTACTTTCCAATCAGAAATACAAAACAAAACATTAGCATAAATTTTCAGTTTACTACTTATATTGTTCTTGTGTGTTTAAAGTCCAGTTAACTAATACTTTTGAAATTTTACTGTGCAAGACTGATTAAATTATATATTTATTTGAGTTTAAATATAATTTTTCATGTCCTATTCTCTTAAATTGTATTACTAATTATTGCAATCTCTAAACAAATTTAGTTATTTAAAAATTGTCTTGAAAATTGACCAAGCGGAATTCACTGCCGGATCTATATTATTAAATGCTAAAAACAGTAAAAGCACTAAAATTTTATTTTGGGCAAAACTAAAAAACAACCCTGAAAATATTTTAACTCAAATCAACTCATAAATTAATTTTTAATGAAAAAAATTACTTAATTTTATCAAAACAATTCACAAATCAATTTTTAGAAAGTAGTTTATATTAAACTCTAATATTAATTAGTAATTATTAGTGAAATAAATATTAAAATATTGCCAAACAAATATCATACCAGTCAAACCAATTGTAATGACAAAAACATTTAACTTGTTACAAATAATTCTTTTTAAAACTAAACTGATAAAGTTTTGAGTAAACTGACCAATGAATTATTTTTAAGTTAAGATTTACTCTTGTACGTTTAATGCTACTTTGCCTGATTTTTGCCCGATTTAAAAACCTCCTGCTTATAAGCTTTTGATTACAAACAAATGAGTAAAATTAATAGAGAAAGCTGGAAATTTCATACTTTAATTACAATAGAACTCAATTTTGTGTCATAAATGTCGTTACTTTAAGTGATTGCTTTAAATACCACTTTAAATACTAATTTTGTAAATAAATGCATTCAAAAACAGTTTTAAAAAGCAATAACTTTTCATTTTATAATAGAATAAAATTTATACTTGTTAAATTAATTTATATATATTAGTTTTTGTTCAAACTAAAAGTTAAACTTTATATTTATTTCCTACCAATTCTCTTAATATATGACGTTTTAGATATAAAATGAGTCATCAATTGAAGTGATTAGCAATCGTATGACTCAGTTCTTCAAAAAGTATGTTTTCTTTTAACTAGTTTTTCAAAACCTGTTTTAAATTTGTTGACAAAACAATAATTAACGCCTAACTTAAGAGTTGCATAACTGTACCGATTCTTATACTACTATATTGTGCTAATTATTAAACATTGGATTAAATGCTGTTAAACGCCCAAAATATGTATAAAATTATGTTGGTTTAGATTTTAAAATAGTTAACTAATTATATAAAATTAATATTGTTTAAATAAATTAAATTATTCAAATAAAATTTAATAAATTTAACAACTTTATTAGTTATTTATATTTATTTGAATGATTTCTACTAAATTAGTTCATATAGATCAGTAAGGTGCAATTATTAAGAGTTCAAAAGTGTTAGTTAGCTTTTTTACTGATTATTAAACATTAAAAAGTAATATATCTGCAATGGCTCCCGCGAGCCAATGCAGATAACTTGTTTTGTATTTCTTAATAAACAGTAAAAAAGATAACTAACACCTTTAAACTCTTAATAATTGCACCGCACTGATGTACATGCTTTACATAGCACTTGCATCACTTGTCTACATAAAAAGTGATGCATTCAAATAGATTGTTACGTTTGGCAGGATAACACCTTTACAGTAAACAATAGAAAAATTTTTGTTTAAAGTTTAAAAAACATTTATTAACAAATAATTGGAAAAGCCGTAAAATTAATTGTTCAAAATGCTGGTTAGATTTTTTTAATAATTATTTATCATTTAAAAACAATATATTTGCAATTGACTCCCGGGGATGTGTGTTTGTGAGCAGCAATTAAAATATCAAACAAAAATTTTAAACTCTTAAACTCAAAACTTGTCTATTAATTGTTTATTAATTATACTAAAACATTGTATTTTTAATAATTTAACAATATGACCAGATTTATTGCTTACGGTTTAAAAAATATGTTTGTTGTTTTTGAAACAATTAAAAACTAATTATAATAGTTTAAGCCTCAAGTAGAGAGAAGTGTTTAGGAATATTTTTGTTGTAATATTTATGACAATAAAAAATTTCATTAAAAATCATAAAGAAAATGCTTGATATTTAATGCAAAAATTGTAATCATTTATGCAAGCTAAAATCATATTTATTTCAATTCAAGTTTACAACAAAACAAATCTATAAAAGTTTCTTAAAGGCGTAAATAATAAAACCGGACTCACAATAAAGCTGGCCAGGTGGAACAGAAATTTCACGTTTAATGCAAAATTAACAGTAACAAATATTTAAACTTTATTCTAGTTTGAATTTAAAAAATTCATTTGCAATAAAATTTTGAAATAATAACAATTGAGATAATAATAATTTGGTAATTGTCAAAAATGCAAAAACCAACCATTGCATTTATTTATAATTTTTAGTAAGAATAATTTTTTTAATTGGATGCGTTTATCAAGTATATATAATAAATGAAATATACTTTTCATACGAAAGGACTACAAATGTTAAGTTCAAAACCGATACAATATTGCCGGAAATTGGTATTTGTTTTAATAAAACTCTAATTTTAACAAAAAATAATTTGAATTTAATAAATAACTTAAGTGATTTTAATATAAACCAGCAATTTCAATTTTTGTATTTACCAAGACAACTTATAAACTGTCATATTATTGTAATAAATTATGTAGTTTTAAAATTGAGTGCTATAGAGAATATTTTAAAGTAGAAATGAAAAAATATGTATCATGAAAACTTAATAACGAAAAGGTTGAGTTAATTTTACAATTGCCTACATATCCGATAGCTATATACGAAATATACCCAAAAATGTATTTCGAAGAGTATTTATGTCTTCTTTCATCAATTCTTAGCTTATGGTTTGGTTTTAATAT
>JAQFXP010003824.1:0-11743 GCA_034693685.1 Belba bartosi | reverse complement strand
TTGGAATATTGAAAAATTTAAATTGTTAAAAATAAATTAAAAAATTGTATCAAAGTTTTATAAAAATTTAATTTTTGCTCTCTCTCTCTCTCTCTCTCTTTCTCTCTCTCTCTCTCTCTCTCTCTCTCTCTAGCTTTTCGATGCTCTAGTTTCTTGTGACTAAACAGAATATTCTTTTGATTAATAGGTTGTGATATAATTGGTTTATCTTATTCTGCAATTTTTAAGTATTATTATATTCTGTAACTAACATTTTTTATTGATTAAAAATTTTAAATACATTTTCATCAATAATCTTTTATGCCTTAAAGAGTTATTACTAGAGCCCACAAAGCATACTAAAAAATACGTCGGGAACATAAAAAAATATTTTTATGATAAAAAAAATTAAAATTTGATTTTTAATAAAACAAAATTGAAATACAAAGATTAAATAAAATTATTGTAATATACAATTAAATATTTTAAAATATTATTTTCAGTAAAACTAGTTCTATTATCAGATTAAATTGCGATTAAAATCCAAATAATTAATGTTTTTGCATTCAATCACTTCAGACAAAAGACACTATTATTTTCACTTAAAATAAATTTTATTTTATTTAAACTTTTAAATAATTGTTTTTAAATCGCACTTAAAATTTAATTATTATTTTAAAATTAAATCATTTTGAACAAAACAATATTATTTTCACTAAAATATACTTAAATTATATGACTAGTATGCAAATAATACAAAACAATTGGCAAAAACTTATCAAACTTACAAGCAAGATTGCTTATTTTGTGAGGAATGTGTGCTATCTGATTGCAGGTTAAATTGATAAACCGGATAATGATGTCTATTTGAGTTTTGTTTTTATGGTTGTGTAAAAGTAATTCAAAATTTTTTAATTGTAATTATTTGTAAATATATTTATATAATAAATAATTATATTTTAAAGTTTTAAATAATTTAATTTATTATAATTGTGATACTTCAGATTTTTCACGTGCATAGTATTTTTTGGTACGCTGTACGCAGTTATTACTGTAGATGCTGTAGAAAGCAATTTAAAATTTTTTTAATGTTAAAACAATTTTAATAGGACATAATAATAAGTTATTAGCAATAACATAGAACAAATTATAAATACAAAATTTTAGCGGTTCTTGCAAGATTAACTAAAATTTGTTTCAAAGTTATGTGTATGTCAGCTTTCTAAAATTCACTAACGATGGAGAAATGCTCAATAACATGTAAAATTTGCAGTTTTTCAATCTTAATCTTGAAATCATGTTTAAAATTTACTATCAGCAAATTAATAAATTTCTCTAAAAAATTTAATTACTAAAACAGTTATTTTTAATAAAGTAAATCTAAAAAAATTAATTTGTTTTAAATTGTTTAAAATTTAGAAGTATTGGTTAATGTTGTAACACCGGTTTAAAGAATCTATAGCAATTCAAATTTTAAAAACTAATAAAATTAATCTAGATTAAGCACATTTTTTACTTTTAAATAATTTTAATCATATTTGGAATTTTTAGCAAAGTTTATACATTTGTTGATTGTGAAGTTAGTTTAATGTTTAGATAAAATGTTATTATTTTCCATTGTATATAAATTAATCAATGATTTAACAAATAATCAAACAAAAATTTTCCTTATTTTGAAAATTGGCATTTTTACCAGTCGTTTAATTTAATTTATATTTTGTAAATATACATTTTGATAAACTGCAGATTTTTAAAATTTTTATTGAAAATGCAGATATTTTTTCCAAATTGGTGTTAAATTTAAATATAATTAATTTAACTAAATTTAAATTAAATCTGATATAAATTCAATTATATTTAATTAAATTGCAAATAAATATGTTTTTAAAAATTGTTTACCCCAATTCCATAATTGCTTGATTTTAAAAAATTTGAAAATTAATTCATATTTAAACAGAGTAATTTTTGTTGTTGTAAATAGATATTTTTAAATTCAAATTTTTGGTAAACCTTTTACGCTTACAAATCAGTTCTACATATAATTTGCGATATTGTGATGATTTCTTAAAATAGCTGATTATGACTATATCTTTTTCCCTTGCAAAATTTATATCTTATTTTATTAATAAATTAAATGCAATTAAATAATTTTTAATTTAAAATTTAATTAATTAATTAAACTTTAATTTGTACACTATCAGTCACTTGCTATATTTTGCAAATTATAACTTGCAATTCAATTTAATGTTTGGTCAACTTTGCCTAAATAATCTTGCACAATTTATTATTTTTTAATTTTATTTTTAATCGATAAATGCTTTTGCTGATTCATTATAAAAAATATATTGAATAAAATTAGCCCTAATTTTCTGTATATTCGTTAAAAATTTATGAGTTTTCATATTAGGAATCGAAAGATAATAATTTAAAACAGAACTAAAAACCAAAACTCTTTCAAAGGTGTGTTTCCGATAAATGGGTGGAACGCAGAACCACTTTCCGTTAAACATCATTAATCAAAATCAAAATTTATATTTTATTAATACAAAAATATTCTACAAAAACAATATTCACAAAAAGTTTGAATTGAGTTTAATTTATTTTTAATTACAATAATTAGCATTTAGTTTGAATATTGCAGTTAAAGTGCCTGGTTAAAAGTTTTTTGTTGCTATTTTGTAAGTACAGTGTAATATAAAACATTTTGCTAGTAATTATTCAAGATTACGTATGTAAAATTTTATAATTAAAATAAATTCACATGTTTATAAAATTTATAAAAAGATAAATCTTAATTTAAAATAAATTTTATTTTTGATTTTTAATACAACAGCAACAAAAAGTAAATGAAACACAAAATTGATTTTTTATGTTAAAAATATTACAACATATAGAGGCTGCAAGTACATATATTAATTTAGAAAATATTAATCGAAGATTTATAAAATATTAACATATAATTTTTTTAATTTATACAATTTTAATTTAATTATTAATATTTCAAGTAATTTTTTTCCAATCAATAATGTTAATATAATTTAACTTTAATTAAGAAATCTTAAAATTTTTTAAATTGAGCAATTTATTAAAAACTTACAAGTTAGCTTGCTAACCTAACCTAATATTGAATAAATTGAATAAGTTGTTTTGTATAACTTAATAAAATAAGTTTAAACTCAGGCTTTCACATCTGAAGCAAAATGTTTAAACTTAACAATACGTTTAATCGAACAGAGGAGAGAAAGTACTATTACACAGTAATATAATATGTACTAACTTGATTTTTTTAAATTGAAATTTGAATTCTAACTATTTATTTATTTTAAACTAAATTCCTGTTACTGAAAAAGCGTTGTTTAAAAAATTTAATTTAAAATAAATAAATAGTTATTATTAATTTAATTGAATGGTATTCAAAAGTGCTTTTAATTGAACATTGTTTGCTTTTTTTAAAATTAAATTCAAGACATAAAATGAATAAAAAACATTCGATGAGACAATATATGCGTCAGAACTAAAAGTTGCATAAATGTTAGATAGGGTGGACAAACAAATAGTGACAATATGTTTATTTATTTTAATTTATTTAACCAAAAGTTTTATTTAAGTCAATATATTTTGTATGTGTGCTATGCCTTTATAAACAAAATTTGAAATTTTTAAGATAAAAACAAAATTCAAATTTTGAGCTAAATTTCCGTTTGTACTCAACATTCATCTCAACTGCAACTCATTGCTGTGCCTGAACAACGTGAGTCAAATTAAAATCCTAACTTAATCTAGTTAAGTTAATTCAAATTAAATAGAATGATGATTTTCTATTAAGCAATTAAAACGCGTATCTATTTAAAAGTTGACATGATCAAAAACTGAAAAATGTCCCTGATTAATAAGTTGTGTTAAAAAATTATTTATAAATTAGATTAGTATGATTTAAAATTCAAATAATACAACTTGCTCAACCTAAACTTGAGAATAATTATTCAATATTTAAGTTTATTTATTATGAAAACGAATAAATATTTTTATTAAGGATTTCTTGAACTCGTAATCTTTAATTGCTTACGTGATATAACAGTTATTTTGTAGCACTTATTATGTACTCTAAAAACATATCACTTTTGTCATGAATACAAGTTTTTGTACTCAGAGAATATGTCGTAAGTATTGAAAATGTTTTTAGATAAGTGGTTGCATGTGATTAAAGTTTGTTAATAATAACATAAAAAGTTTCTGAAGAACAGGTTTATATTATTACTTGTTCTAATTAAATATTTAAATTAATTAATTCTAATTAATCTTAAGTTAAATAATTTGTTAATTGGAAAATAATATAAAAATTGCTGTTTTTGGCTTTGATACCAAATTGACATATTCTGTAATCTCGATTCTGTGTTTATTTCTAAATATTCTGTTAAGCGTAACGTTATTCATGTATGAGCCAAGTAGATTGCTAAATAGTTAAAACGATAGATTTTGAGGCTAAACCTGTGATAAACTGGGCTCAAGAGTCAAGATATCCTTAAATTGTTTGAAAACATGATTTATAATCCTTGAAAAACACTTAATGTTTATTAGAAACCAAAAAACTAGTTATAATCAATTGACTGAACGCTTAATACAACGAATTGACTAAATTGATGAGAAAATGGAAAATAACGGTCGAATCGATGCCTGTTATGAACACAAACCAAATGTCAATAATTGTTGCAAATCTATTCATTTGCCTCTACTTACGGGTAATTATAGATAATTTTAGTTTAAAAAGTTCTAACTTGTTGGAAACATTATTCAATTAAAGACATGTATCAAATAACTATGGCTTACGCCTACTGGAAGAGCAACAAACGAAACCAGAATTCTGTGTTTGACTTATTCTTTCGCAAAAACCCATTCGGAGGCGAATTCACAGTATTTGCTGGACTTGAGGACTGCATCAGGTTTTTGGAGGGATTCCGGTTTACTAGAGATGGTTTGCAGACTCCACTTAATTACCCGATTCAGTCATGCTTTCAGATTGTTTTAATCTAACTATTGTTATAGATATAGACTTTTTGCGCAATATTCTACCTAAACATGTCGAAGATGAATTCTTCGAATACCTGTCCGGGGTGTCCGCCCAAGACATTACACTTTATGCCATTCCCGAGGGTTCAGTTGTTTTTCCCAAAGTTCCACTCATTAGAATCGAAGGACCACTTCCTATCGCACAACTACTTGAGACCACTTTATTGACTTTAGTCAACTTTGCCAGGTTTGATCTTGAACATTTTATTATCTACCTTTCATTTCTTTCTAAAGTTTATTGGCTTTAATTTTGATAAAATACAAAATTATTTTATAATTGAAGCAAGGTATTTGTAAATATAGTTAATTTAAATTGTGTTTTGATTGAAAAAAGTTTAATCACAACAAACGCAACGCGATATCGATTAGCAGTAGACGGAAGAGATATTCAACTTTTGGAGTTCGGTCTTCGCAGAGCTCAAGGCATTGATGGTATTGTTGTATTGCCAGCATTTAATCATAAGAATTTATTTTTTAAATGTATTCTAATTTTATTTTTCAGGGGGTCTTTCAGGTACTGTTAAAACTAATTAAATTATAATTAATGTGTTAAACCATTATTAATTTTTCTAATTTGTATTGAACAAGTTAAAAATTACCGTACATTTCAATTAATTTTATTCTACTGTCTTTACTATTTTTAAAGTGATTAAAAAATTAGATTTTTATGTATAAAACAACAAAAACTCTAAACATAGAAAACTTTGAGTAATATCTAATACTAAATCTCAAATTTGTTTCTTAATGTGTGTTCAGAATATTTTCATTTTATTATTTGTTTTAATATTCTATTACAGTATTAATAATAAAAATATTATTTCAATAAAAAAATTAATTAAATTAAATTTGAAAATAGCTTCAAAATATGCGTACATCGGGGGTTTCGACGGCACCAGCAATGTATTGGCCGGTAAGATGTATGGCATTCCTCTGAAGGGAACTCACGCTCACTCTTTTGTTATGTCTTATTCCTCTTTATCTGATATTCACAATGAGGTATAACTGATATAATAATTGCAATTAATTTATATTAAGAAATGTATTAATAATTAAACTTTTATTCAATAGTTTTTAAAAAATAAGAAAACCGGAGAAGAAGTGAATTTTGTGGAGCTATGCGTCACATATCAAAAGGAATTATCGAGTTTACTCGGGGTCATTTTGAGCGAATGCAGTTCCAGTGAATTTGTAAGTAATTCTAGAAATTAATAATTTAAATCAAACCAAATGTCTGTCCAAAGGCTGCGTTTATCGCGTATGCCATCGCATTTCCGGACGCCTTTCTGGCACTGGTAGACACATATGATGTGATTCGGTTAGTCATTGAATTTGATTTGATTTTTGCAAATTTGTTTGAAATCAAATTTATTAATTGGTTTGCAAATCAGAAGTGGCTTGCTTAACTTTAGTGCAGTGGCACTGGCACTCAACCAACTCGGGTATAGAGCGGTTGGCATACGTATAGACAGCGGAGATCTGGCGTATCAGTCAATGATTGCATTCGAATCGTTTTGCAAAATTGGAGACAAGTATTCACTCGATTGGTTCAAAGAGTTGACAATAGTTGCCAGTAATGACATCAATGATAACACAATTATATCTCTGAAAGAACAGAAACATAATATCAATTCATTTGGAATCGGAACACATTTAGTCACCTGTGAGAGACAGCCGGCTCTGGGATGTGTTTACAAGGTTTGCTCTATATTTGAAAACCTCTATTCAATTAAATCAATTATTGAATTAAACAATGTTTGATCAAAGCTAGTGGAAGTAGATGCCCATCCGTGCATTAAAATAAGCTTGGACGTCGAGAAGGTGACTGTCCCGGGCAGGAAGGCTGTGTTCCGCCTTTACGGCAAAGAAGGCTATGCTCTCCTGGATCTGATGCAAGGCGTCAATGAAAATGAACCCAAAGCACAGACAAAGGTCTTGTGCAGACATCCATTCCAAGAGTCGAAAAGATGTTACGCCACGCCCTCCAAAGTGGAACAGTTGCTCAAAGTCTGGTGGAAGGACGGGAAGGTAAGTCGGCTTTTGATTGTCTTTAATTAGGTTTTAAAAATTATTGGTCGAAAGCACTATATTTTGCTTTTGATATTTGCCTAATGTACTGTATTTGGGACTTGCACATTTTTTCAGTTGAAGAGGTTTTTATAAAATTTGATCATCTTATTAATTTCTTGATTACAAACAAATAATTATTTTTTGAAAAAATTATAGAAATTTAGCTAAACTTAAGCTTGTTTAAATTGCAACCTTGACAAAAAAAATCTATTTTATTTCCATTTGTAAATTTGATCTAACTGAATGTTTTGAAACTAAAATATACAGAAATTAGAAAATTAACTTGAAATACTTGTACAGTATACGAAACATGCCAAAATCAGGAAATTGACATAAGTAAAATAGAGGCAATTAAACTTTATTTATCTAGATTAAAATTGGATTTAGCCAAAAATTATTCTTTTTATTAAAACCGTTGCCATTGACAACTGAAAGGTAAATGTAATATTTTAAAATGTACAAAGCGAATTATGATAAAATTAACCTAGTATGACCAATTGTAGTAGTTATTGTATATTTTATAAAATTTAATAAATAGGTTCAGCAGAAAATTCCAAAATTAGAAGAAATTCGAAATCACGTCCAGAATTCGATGAACTCTTTGCGTCCGGACATTAAACGACACCTGAATCCGACTCCATATAAAGTGTCGGTTAGCGATAATTTATATCAATTTATGCATAATTTATGGCTTGAAAATGCACCGGTAGGTGAACTCAACTAAATTTAGTTGGTTTAGCAAGAAACACGTTATGGTTTAAATATTTCAAAATTATTCTATTAAAATACATGTAATCTATAGAATAATTTTGAAATATATTTTCTATAAAAATATATTTTAGTCTTTCTTTAAGCCTTAGACACGAACTCATCAATTCCTTAGAGATAAACCAAAATTACTTTTTCCTCAATGTTTAGACAGTGTTTAGACATAATATAAATCAATTCTTAAGTATTTTTTGAACTAATTTTCTGTAGTTTCAAAGTATCGAAAAGTTGTTTAGATCTAAAATATTTAGTATATCCGTCCATATAATTGAGTGCAAAACTGAAATAATAGGTTAATTCCCAAAAAATATTAATATTACAAATATTATTAAGTTATTTCAAATTATTGTTTATTCAAACAATTTAACATAAAACGAATTATTTAAAGTATGTAATTATAATATATTTACTTTTTATAACAAAATAGTTATAATTAAATAGATTCACAAATAAATATAATTAAACAATTAATCCATTGAAACAAATAACGAATATTAAGTACAAAATTCAAAACAATTATAGAAAATAAACGATTTGTCAGACATTTCAGTTGTATTTTGACATTTTGTAGAGAAAGTCTGTTTAAACAAAGTTTGTTTCAGGGAATGACTAATGAATTTCACAGTTAATTGTGAATAAAATTGGGTTTAAATACCTGAAACGTCTGAGACTTGAGGTCAGAATTAGAGACAATAGGTATTAGCGGAGACGGGCATAGGATAGCAGATCTAAATTTTGTTTAACTTTTATACTATTCCTAAAACAGTATATCTGAATAGGCAGAAGAATTGCCTTGTATGTATTTGCATGTTTACTAAACATTTTAATTGTTAATCAAAGCTTTAAACTCTGAGATTAGGTCTGACTAATATTAATTGTTTGTTTGTTTGTTAGAAAATTATTTTTTTAAATTTTATAATTATTATAATTTTTAAAATATATATATATAATGATTAATATATTTAAGAAATATATAATTAATAGATTTTAATGTAAATAATAAATTAGTTAATTAATTAATAAAATGAAATAATTGTAAAATTGATGTAAATCTGATTAATCGGATTCACATTCGAAACTCCTGTCATGTTTTGGCAAAGAATTGCGGATTTGTTCCAATTTTTGCAACTCATTGCTGACTAGAGTTGAATAGTGCTGTCGCTTCAGTTTGACTGTTCGGTACGGAAATGGATTCAATTCGAAGAACGCTATATAACACAACTGTTTGACATCGACCTCCCGTTCCCCCAATGTGCGCAAAAACTGGTTAATTGTGACCGAATCACACATTTTGAGTATCACTTCTTCGTGAAGTCTAAGGAATGAAAGCGCGAAACGGAATAACACTTTGTTTCCCTCAAACAGGAATACGTCCCAAATCCGCAAATAGACGTTTACGGGAATGTTGTCCACAAATGCGGTCAAAAACCAACTAAATAGAGATAACTCAATGCCCTGTTGTTCCAAATGAGTGTACAATTTGGGTAATTTTTCTGACAATAAATGTCTTAATACATATTGATCGACATGTGCTCCTATTCGGTACAAATATAACATAAAATAACAATTAAATAGTTTTGTTGTAACAAAATAGCAGTTATTTTCCTATAATCTCTAATTATTCAATTAGTTTTGGCTAAAAATAAACAAAAAATTCAAATAATTCGAATCAATACCTAATAAATTGCGACCAAAATAGTCGTTCGGCATAATTGTCTCAACAATGGCAACCAAACACCAGAAGGCGTCCTCTTCGGGCATAAACAGGAGGGCGACGGCAGCCAAACGGTTCAAACCCTGACAATAGCCGACGGCCTGATTGTGACGACTGAACGCAGTCAACACACGACGCAAACGAGCCGTTCCGTCAGACTCTAGACTCTCAAAGTGCTTATTATTCGGTAAAGTCCTTAATAGGTCTAATTCTATTTGTTTGGCCGATGGGTCAAGTCCTTTGGTGCCGGTGCTGGGGCTCTGCTTCAACAAAGACTGGTAATAACTGGGCCCGCATTCGAGCATTTTGTGCTTAACGCGCATATATATAATCCCTTTCCATATTTTGCACCGGTATTCCTGTGGAATACCTGTTCTCAACATTGCTTTCAATTCTTGACTTCTTTGCAATTCATGATTATTAAGATTTCCGACAAACGAATCCCACTTTGATTTCCACAAACCCTTGGCCTTAGAGTCCATTTCCTGCGCCAACTGTTTGTCCCGAATCAGGTCTTCACTTCGAATCGCCTCATCTTTAGCCGAAAACATATCCAAATCATCAGAAATACTCTCAAAATCGGATGTTTTGTAATAAAAGCCTAAATCGTCGTAAACAGTGTTTTTGGAGGAAACAGATCCGGGATTTCGGCTCTTATTTCCCGGTTTCCAACTCAAAGGTATGTCTAAAGATGTTTCCTCAAGCAGTCTATTGACCAGAAGCTGAACCGATTCATTGGCCGCTATTATGCTATTGACCACAGATTTGTCGTTTGTATTAATCAGTGTTTGATTGCTTTGGTTTATTTCTTTGAGTAGAGATAAAAGTTTACTTTGAATTTGACAGCACTTGGCCTCGAGTTCGTAGATCCGGAGCTGTGACTCCTTGTCCTTTAGTTCGACAACATTTCTCAGTTCATTCAATTCGACGATCTCTCGGTTGAGAAACTCGTTTTGGGTCTCAAACGCCCGGACAGTGTCTCTAAGACTTTCCAATTCATTCGTTTGGATTTTAAACAGTTTAGGAGTCATTGGTTCCAAACATTCGCTACTTTTGTGACCAATATTTTCGGCCATTTTTTCCAAATTAAATATTTGATGCGTAAGACTAACTACAGTTCCGTCTCTCGACTCAAGCATTTCCCGCAAAACACTCGACTCTTCTCTTAATTTATTCAACTCTTGGTTCAAATTTTCGTTTTCATTCAAAATTAAATCTCGATTTGCGTCGGAATTCCTTAAATCAATTCTTAAATTAGTTAACTCTTCGTTATTTTGGCTCAATTTCAACAACAAATCATTTGATTTGAAATTAGAGTCATTTTTGCAAATCTCTTCCAACAGTTTCTTCTCATTGTTGACAATTTCCAACTGTTTTTGCAAAAGTTTAATCACTTCACGACTCGCTTGTAATTCATTCTCAATGGCAGACAAGTCATCAGATAATGAGACCAATTGTTCTTCAGATTGTCTACACTTAAGACAATTCGATTCATTGGATTTGTCATTAAATTTGAGTAAAGTTCTGATTGGACTCGAAATAGATTCGGATGTCTTTCGATGCGGAAAATCCGTATTTTTAGTCATTATTTTGTTTACAATTCCGCCAAATATTCTATGTTTAGTCGCCGGAGAATCAGTTGTCTTCGAGTGAACCAAATCTTCATTTTTCAGTGGGTTTTGACATTTTGGTAAAGAAGAAGAATACGAATCAGGAATCGAGTCATTGTCTATAGATTGACAGTAAAAGACAGAACGCGAGACATCGTTGTCATTATCTGTTGTTATAAAACCAATTAATTAATAATTAGTAATTAGTGTTATATACCTCTCTTGCAATTGCATAGTATCTGACTATTAGTTAAACATTGCTCTTAACCCTTACTAAATATAACTAAACTAAATATATTGTAAAATGTATTCGAAATTATTGTTTCGTTAAATTCATCAATAATTGCAATGCAATTGTGTCTGAGTTTGTGATCTGAGCACTAATTGCATAGATTCTCATCTAAATTGAACTCTAGTCAACTAGATTGAAACCGAGTACGCACTTACATGTTAGAGTTGCATGCTACTGCTATTGTGACAGATGTGTTCAGCTTATGTACAGTCATTCATATTCAAAAAGGGACACGAATTTTGCAAT
>JAQFXP010003823.1:0-11746 GCA_034693685.1 Belba bartosi | reverse complement strand
CCAAAAACAATAATTATGATTAAAATATACATGTTCTAAATATAATAATAACAGTGAACTTTATATGTTACAATATTGTAGTATAATAGTAGTCGATATCGTAATTGTAAAACTTTCATTTAACAAAAAGATATAATTAAAAATTTATTATATTTGTTACATTTTATATAATACGATTTATTAATTAATGTTTAAATAATTTAATTCAAATTTAACTTATAATTATTTAGTTTTTAATAAATAAACTGTGTTTAAAATGCAAATTATTTTTTACATAATTTTTGTTGATATTTTGACAGTGTAATTTATTCAAACCTAAAAACCAAAATTTAGAGTGGAATATTTTTCCAAAATAAATATTTTAATTATTGTTATTTAATTTTATTAAATTTAAAATATTTGTTGCAGTTTATACATTAGAGTTGCATTAAATTCGTTAACGTAAAAATTTAACATCAAATTAAATAAAACAATTTAAATATTTTCTGTTATCATATGCATAAATTAAAATAGAATTAATAAGTGGATAACAATTTAAAAGTTTCTTACAACATGCACAAGTTTGATTGAGAAAAAATCTAATTTTGAAATATATTATTTTTAGCAAAAAATACTCAAAAGTTTTATAAAAGCAAAATTTTAATCAATAAATACGGCTTGCAAATAAACACAAATTTATATATGTATTTATTATATATAACACTATTTAAAAATTAATGTTAAAATGATTTTAAGAAACTTTAAATTATAATTCATTAGTTTTAACTAAGAATGAAATAAATTGTAGTTAGAAATAATAAGTATTTCTCAGTTTAATTTTTTTTATGGTAATTTTTTGAACTAAAAAACTATATTTGTCAGATTGTTTTATGCCCCAAATAAATAATTCTAATTATTGTTAAAACATAAAAAAATTTATATTTTTTTGCAGTTTTACAAATTTAATTTATATTTAATACATAAAATATATAATTATTTTAAATTAAAAATTTTTAATAATTAATAAATTGTAACCAAAAGACTAAACATATAGAGATTTAGCAGTGTAAAAATAAATGAAAGAGATTAGCAATCACTTCAAACCCTTGTAATAAACGTTTAAAAATTAGTAGAAAGTCATATCTTTGTCTGATCAATTGAAATGTTTTTAGCAAAGATGTTTAGTTGTAATTTTTAATTAAAGGCAATTTTTCAAAAATTATCGGCGGATTTTTTTTAAATGAGAGCTAAACAAATGAGTAAATATTGTATTGAGTTCACAAAATAAATAAAAGTTAAAACATTATTTGCCTAATTGATATTAATTTTAAATTTAAATTTTCAATATTTTAAGTAAACGTTTGATAGATATAGTTTTTACTTGTAAATTTTAATTAACAATTATCAGAATTAAATTTATTTTTTTAGAAATAATTAAAAAATATATAAAATGTTTAACAAATTTGGTCATGTTGGTGTTAATTAAAAAATCTAATCAAATTTAAATTTTGATTTATTAAATTTAGCAAAAAATAATTATTAAAATAAATGTATTTAAAATTTCCTCATAATTGCTACTTCCAAAATAATTAGTTATTTTTTATTAATTTATTAATATTGATATATATAACTTATTTACAATTTATATTAAACAAAAAATTAAAATATTACAAACAAATATTGAATATAGAATGATTTAATATTTTATATCAAATATATTAGTGAGGCTGTGAGTGTACAGCTATATAGAAATAAACTTACAGAACCGACATTTTGCGGTTGGAGGTTTAAAATGTTTTAGATTTTAACAATAATTACATTATGTGATTCTTGAAGCGAATCGAAACTCCGAATTAAACGCAAATATTAATTTAAAAACATACAACAAATTTACAATTTTAGTTTACAAAATATATTATTTTATTTTTAGCAACCCTTATTTTAGCAAAAATAAATAATGGTAATAGAATTTCTAATAATGTTAACAATTACAAATTTACTTATTATATAATATATAAATATTAATATATATTTTGTAATAACTCAATTTAAAATAAAAATATATAAATTTGATATAATTTAAAAATATATTTTATAAATTATTATTTTAATAATTTAATATAAACTGTATATTTGTTTTTAAATTAATTTATTATTATTATTAAATTAGTTAAATTATTTTACTCTCATTCTCTCTTCCACTTTTATTATTTTTATTATATATTGTTTTAAAATAATTTTCAAAATTAGAGTAAATCCTATATATAACCTCTATTTATTCAATTACTAAATCCGTAGCCATTAATAATTATTAAAACAAGATAAAACACACTTTTACTCCGCGATTAAAATTTACATATTAAACTTTTCTTTTAAGTTTTAGCACGAATATTTGTCAGAATTTTTTTAAAAATAATAACTAAAATTATTTTAAAAAATTTTGATTTTTCTACTATTGTCTACACATTTGTAAACAATTTTTGTTTTAATTGAGGCAAAATGTTTTAATTTAGATACTAATATTAAAATATTAAAACTAATTTTATCAAATTTATCATGACATTATGTTAGATTCATAAAAATATATTAATTTTTTATATTTTATATTTAAATTTAAATAATACAATATTTATTTGAATAAAAGCAAAATTACAATAATTAATAAAATTTAAATTTTATTGCTTATTTACATAAAATTTATATAATTATTTATAAATAAATTTAATAAAACGATAAAAAAAGTTATTTTGAATAATATTTAAATTTTACATTTTTAAAAATTTGAATTAAAATTTTTTTATGTCAACTAGCTTAATAAAACCTTAACGTTTTTAAACTTGTTAATACAATTAAATTTTATTTAATAAAAGAATTAGTTAAACAATTAAATTTGAAACAGAAAAATTGATTTAAAATTTTAAAATTGATTAGGTTAATAAAACACGGCCATTTTAAAAACATTTTTAATAAACTTATAAAAACAGAAATAATATAATTAGAATCCATTTCATTTGATTAAAATACTTTTAGTTGTTTTAATGCTAATAAAAAATAAAAAATTTATCTTGCTTTTTATATCCATAAACTACAACTAATATTTTATATGTTTAACACAAATTTATTTGTAAAAAATAAATTATAATGTCCAATAATTTAACAATCCTTGTAAGCCATATCGGCTTTCATTGTTAATATCTTTTCAAATTTAGGTTTAATTTATTTTTTTAAAAAATTATTAAATAAAGAAATTTTATTCAATGTTGTAGAAAATTTTTATTACTTTTATATAACTGTTATTTATTTATTAAGCTGAATGATTTTTATATGTAAATAAATTTTTTAGCTAAACATATAACTTTTAAAAACCATCTATCAATTTTTTCCAATATAAAATTAATTAAATCAATTAGTTACATCTATAGTTCTCCAATATCGGCCAAAAATTTATAATTTACTGTATGTTTTTAAATTTTTAACAAATAAAATATAGAACTCTTTAGTCTACAGTCCATAGATTTAATTCTTAAAATTAAGATTAAATTAATTTAATTTTTAAAAATGTTTTACAGTTTATATATTTTTTAAAAATTATAAAATTTTACAATAATTGTTTTAATAGCAAATATGACAGCAAAACGATTTAAAAAATTATCTGTGATAATAAAATAAATTAGAGTAGTTAATATATAATAAAAACCATTTATTATTATGTTTAAATTAATGAAATAATTATAATATATTTAAAATAAAATTCTAAAAATCAATCAAAATATATATTGTGAAAAATTCTAAAGTCAAATAAAATTTATAAGATTAAATCAATTACGTCAATTTTTAAATAACCAACAGCTCTCACCCTGCCACCTTGTCTAGCACGATTGACTTTATAAGTACATTTTAAACCAATAGTTATTTTGCTAGTAATAAAAACATTTTATTTAAGAATTTTATTAAGAATTACAGTGAAAATGAATGCATACTTAATATTCTATTAATACTAACAATGAGTTTATTTTTGGTGCCCACAACAATTTAAGTAATCACTATTATTTTTAAAAACAAATTTTAGCAAAGAAATAAATTATTTATATATTATCCGCCAATGGGGGTGTTTAGGGAGGTTTTCTTATAAATATTTTGTTTTACTTTGAATGTTGACCAAATTAGTCATATTATTTCAAACATTTCAAATTTAGATAAATATTTAATATAATTTTATGTTACAGTCAAATAAAATCATATTATTTATATATAATTACAAAATATTTGCTATAAAACAACAGTTTATAAATTAATGTTTAAAACTGTAATTTTTTAGAATATTATTATTAATTATATATAATTAAATTTTCTAGAATAAACTGTAGATTATAATTTAATGAAAACTATGTTTAGAATTCAAACATTTAATTCCTTAACTTTATTTTTTAAGTATTATAAGCGATACAAATTATTAATTAAAACCCCTCCTTAAACACCAGTATTGGCGGACATAATATAAAAAATTGATTTGTTTGTTAGGAGTTGTTTTTAAAAATAATAGGTATTATGTAAACTGCCGTGGGCACCAAAAATAAATTCATTGTAAGTTTTCAAGTCTATATATATGTAATGCTTGGCACTGGTGGTGAAGCTGCAGGATACAATTTGCAGTTAAAACAAATATTTAATTTAGCAATATAAAAAATTAAAATTTGTTTACAGTTAAAATGAATAGATAATTATTTAAGAAAAACAATTTGTATTTACATTTCATGCACCAGTTTTTTACTAATGTTAAAACTGTTTTATGTTTAATTTTTAATTTTGCATAATTTTCAATTATGAAATTTAGACATTAAATTTGATGTAAAATATTTTATTAAATTTTTATGTTTATAAATGCATGTATATGTAATACTAATTAATAATAAAAACAAAATACTACAAATACCACTATGAAACATATACATATATCAATTCAATATGTAAAAACTGTAACAAATCTATAAGAATTTATTAAAATATTTAAAATTTAATTAAATAATTATTTTGGAAATTTTGTTGATATGAAATTCTATTATATTATTTTAAACAAAGAATAAATGAATGTTACAACAATAAATGATTAGCAAATAATTTTAGTTTTAATATAAATATTGAAAAATATTAATTAAAAAGATAAATTGTTAAAGTAATTTAAATTAATCTAAAATATTTATGATCAAATTATTTATTATTTTATTAGTTTAATAAATTAGTTTATTTCAATAATTAAAAAAAAATTTGATAAAAATATTTTTTTTTCAAAACTAAATAATAATAGTTTGGATTTAATAAAAACTACAACAAAAAATTAAAAAGAAAATATATTTTGTTTATTATTTGATTTTAATTTGAAAATAAATTTTATTTAATATTTTAACAAAAATTTTTGTTTAGTCAGTTAAAATCGTTTTTACAAATTATTATACTTTATTAAATTTTTTTTAAAATGTCATTCTAAAGTTAAATATCAATATCAATTAAGAAAAAACAAAAAATAAATTTATATTTCTCAAATTTAATTTAAAACCTAATTATATCCTATTTTGTTTAGTAAATATGCAAATATTTTCTTATTTGTTTGTTCTATGAGTGATAATGTACTTATGTAAGATAAAAATTTTGGTGACTTTTTCCAATATAATTATTTTAAATTTAGTTGAATAGTTGTATTATATTAAATATATTTATTACAGTTTACACATTTTATATTTGTATTAAATTAACCTTAATGAATAATTATAATTTAAACATTTGTTAAAATATTTTATAAAAAAATTTGAAAACTGTTACAGTTATTTTCAAGTAAAATATTATTGTTGAAATAAATGCAATTTTTACAATTTTTTAAGTGAATTAATTTTATTTGTTTATTGTAATTCAACAAATTTATTATAAAATTAATTAAATTATTTTAACTTATATTTTTATTATTTAATTTTATAATTGCAAAATATATTTTTAAAAATAGTTTTTTATTGTTATAACTTTATTTTGAAAATATTTTTAAAATATTTTATGTTTTTTCTTAAAAATAATAATTAAATTACAAATACAGTGATATCCGAATCGAAGAATAACAAAAAAAATTTTTTTTCAAAAATGTATCTTGCAATTTTCGTTTCATTGTATAAAGATAACCGACTTTTTTTAAATCTATTTCATTACATATTATAAGTATTCTTATATATTGAAAAAAAGTTTAATAATCTTTTTGCTAATGAAACAAAAATTATGTTTATATATTTTAAACATTTCCCGTCACAAGAAAATTGTATATATAAATATTTTATTCAATTATTAATTTTTTTTAATATATGGATGTGATAATTAAAAAATAATTAAAATATTTTATTTATAGTAGTTTATCTGTAAATTAAGTTTGAAATTCATAAACAGTAAGAAGATATCTCTATAAAACAATCTCTATAAAAAAAATTACACAATTATTATAATTAAACTTGTTAAATGTTTAAAATTTGCGCTCTAAATTTTAGATAAAATTTGTACTAGGTTTAAGATTTGTTTTTATTTATTTTATTTCCTTATTTTTAAACTTTTTAACTAATAATAAAAATTACTTACTTAAAGTTGTAAGTTAATTTTATATTGCACATTAAAATATATATATAAAGCTTATTAACAGGATATTTAGATAATTATTTATTGTATATTTTCATTTTATCAAATGCAATCTTTAATTTTATATAGTTTAAATTACTTACTGTTTTAAAATATTTAAAATTATAAAATTCTAACTATATTAATTTTTGTAAATTAAAATTAAAATTCTAATATAAACTTTAATTAAATCTATTTTGATTATAACACCCTAAATTCATCTTTACGGGAATTGTAACTAGAAATATTTTATTGTAATATAATTTTTAATTTTTTATTAATTTCATTTTCATTATGAATACTGTGTTTTAACTTGATTGTACATGGGTAACTTATTTATATACGATGTTTTAAATCTAAGCCAATTTTGGACTTCTTTGTTATACTGAAGAATCACTAAATTTGGCCAAACCAGAATATCGATAATTGATTGTTATTTATTGACAAATAATTTGAGTCGATTCTCAAGATATTCTTCTATATTCTCGTTGCGTTCATTGTTTCCAACTTTGATAACGGTTTAAAGACTGATACTTTTACAACCCTGGCCTGACAAACTATATTATTTTACTATTTTACATTTGCTTTTATATCTGCCATTATCGGAACTTTACTTTAATCAAAATAATTTTAATATTTAGTTTTTAAGACATTTTAAAAATCCGTTTAATAATTGATGTTTTATTATACATTTGCACATCTATATTTAGAGTAATTTTATCTATCAGTGTTTATTATTTTCGTTTCAGATAATTATCAATTAATCTGTGACTACAAATGTTTTAAGAATTATCTATATTTTTACTCAAACATAAATTTAATTACCACACAGTTAGGTAAAACTCGCGCGTGCTAGTTAAAATTTGTGCATTTATATGTAAAGCAGTAATTAGCTTTAAGTGTTCACTCATTTTTAAAAATTTCAAACGACGACTATACCTCTAACCCGAAAAATTATTGCTTTGCACATTTGATAATATACACTGAAATTAAAAGCAAATGTCTCATGTAATTGCTTTTAACAATGTAACACTAATATCAAGCTTTTGTTGCAATGTTATTAGATGCAAACTCAATTTTAAACGCTTAACAACAGACATCAAGTTTAAACAGTAATTCAATAGCTACATACTGCGACAGTATTAAACGAATTAAAATCTAATGTCGATATTTCACTTTTATTTTGAAAACTCTTTATAAAAACAAATATCCTTTACCACTAACATAGCAAAATTGAAAAAATGGAAGATTGGAGTCATTATTTCAAAATTTTCAAATCTGTTTTAAAAGGTTCAAGATAAAATTTATATATTGGATTAATAATTTTGTTAATAATATTTAATTATAAAAACGAAATTAAGTAAAATTTATAAAAATTAATCAATTAAATTAGTAATTAAAATTTTTTATTTTTACATATGTTTTTTAAAACAAGTTAAAGTTTTTTTAAAAGTTTACATTTTTATGTCATTAAGAGCAATCTATATTTATTATTGATTTAATTTTAATTATTTTCAAAATTTGCATTAAAATAATTTAGAATTTTTAATTACAACGTTTTTAATTTAAAAACGGTTGTATAGATTATTCAAGAATATAAGATTAAAATATAATTTATATTTATTTAAAAATTAAACTAATTATTATTTAATTATGTAAACTATTTATTTTTTAACTATTGCTATTTTTCTAATTTATTTATGTAAATAAAAAATACATAAATTAATTCGAATAGTATTTTTCCAAAGTAATTATTTTAGTTAATGTTGAATATTTTTATTATAATAAATATATTTTTTACAGTTTACAAATTTTATTATTGTTTTAAATATACTAATAATAAAATTTTTAAATTTATTTACTAGATAAAATTCTAGTTAAAATTTAACGTTTAAATATTTTAAACTTATTTCTTTTATAAATCACAGACTACGAAATTCCAATTTTTAATTTTTATTTTACTCCAAAACAAAACTATTAAAATAAATATTTATTTTGCAGTTTTTAAATTATAATTTACAATACTTATGTTGTTATTTTTTTTAAAAATATTCACCGCTGGTGAAATTTAAAAATTTAAAAATTATGTTCAAGTGGATTTAGAAATAAATAGAATATCAATAATTTATTAAAACAGGAAAAAAATTTAAATCATTTAATTTTAAAAAATTTATAAAAATAATTTCAAAATGTTTAAAAAGTTAATGTTAATTGTTCAAAATGATGGTAATTAAAAAATAGTATAATTATTATTTTTTATATTAAAATTAAATATGTAAATATCACACATTTTAAAATAATTAATTTATTTATTTAATAACAATATTCTATATTACGCTTTTGACATTATTTCAACTAAATTTGTTTTAAATAAAATCAAATAAAATCAGATTAAATCAAATAAAAAATTGTTTTATACTTCAATGGAATTAAAAACAATTGTTAAATTAAAATTAATTATAAATTTTAATATTATAACAGTGTATTTTTAAATTATTTTTAGAACAACAAATAATTTGATTCAGTAAAAAAAATATGTTTTAAATTAATAACTATAAAAACAATTTTGTGAACGATTCCAATATTGTTATCTTTACAGGTTTTAAATAATTTAAGATAAAAAAAATCATAATTTTACAGTTTAAATATACAAAAATTATAAATTGTATTTGAATTTTAAAAACAAGATTTAAATATTTTAATTTTTATTAACCAAAAATAACAACAAAACAAAGAAGAATATGACCAGCGTTGCAACTGTAAACAAGTTTAGTTAACAATTAATTAATTAATTATTAATTTAGTTTACAAAATTAGAATAATTAATTTATATTTAAAATAAATTTAAAATTTATAAAAATAAATTTAGTAAAATTAAGTATAATAACGTCGTCGTCAAAATTAAATAAACCATTTATAATAAAATTATTTGCAATTTATTCCGTTAGATTTGACTGCAAAATTTTACTGTTAGATATTAAATTAATCATTAAAAACCATTATATACTAAATGTTGGGTATAATTTAAAGTGTAACTAAAATATTAAAACTTTTAAAAATTTAAACAATGATCATGTAATTAAAACTATAATATATTTATTATTTACTTAATTTTTATTATTTTAAATGCAAAAATCAAATATCTCTTGATTATTTTTTTTAAAAATTCTAAGTTAGTTTTGAAAACTGCTGTAAATTGCTTACGGGCAACACTTTTTTAACTACCCATGGTCTACCCCTATAAGCTACCCCTAATTAAAATGATAAACTACATCTAAATTAAGAACATCACACGTATCTACCTGTGATAAAGTATCTCAAATAATTTTTAAAACAGTAAATTTATTATTTAAATAATTTAAATTATATCTTTTAAACATTAACTCGTAATTTATTATTTTAATTAAAAAATTATAAATTTTTAAGTATATTCTAGTTTAATAGATAATTATCAAATAGCTTCATTTTTTAAAATAATAAAATAAAAATTTATTTTGATAAATTTTATTTATTATAAACTAATTTAAATAACAAACAAATTTAATTTTCAATTAATCAATAAACAAAATTTAAAAAATATATTTTAGCTAAAAACTTTTTAAAAAAATTGATTAATAATTCCAAATATCTATAATACAATAACTTTTTAAAAATTTTAATGTGTTAAACACATATTTCAACTAAAATATAAGGTTTTGTTAATAAGTTAAATTTTTAATAATATCAAAATAATGTTTACAGTTTGAAGATATTAGAATATATTTTATATATAAAATTTACTGTTGTTGCGAGTTAAATAATTATACCATAATTAATCATTTTAAAATGTTAATTTTTAAAATAAAGATTAGTTGATTTAAATTAATTTAATATTAATGACCACTATAAGTTGTATAGGTTTTAACTTTAATATTAAATTATATTAATTTAATAAAGTTTTTGATATAAAATATTTAAAAAAATGTTTTTAATTTAATAAATCTTGGTAATGGCAATTCAACCATAAAATGCTTATTAGTAGATTATTAGCGGTTTAGCCGCAAACTGCACTTATAAAATGTATTTGTGTTTGCTTTTAAACTGTAACACTATTCATATTTATATTACTAAATTGTGTAATTTTAATTTTAGGATTTAATTTAAATTTTTTAAATAATTTTACGACAGTTTTATTAATAATTATAAAATTCTATACAAACGTGTGCATATATGTGTGTGTGTTAGTTGGTATTTTTGTATATATGTATAATATGTAATTTTATTTTATTGTTTTTCAGTTGTTTATACAAAATAATATTCATAACATAAATTTTTAAAACAATACAAATTATAGAATAAACTTATATTATTTTTAAAATTTGGCAAAAATAATTTTTAGTGTTTTAAAAGTTTATGTAATAATTGGACAATGCCCAAATTGTACAATACTTTTTTAAATTTTAATAATTTTTAAAATTAAAACAATTTATTACAAAAATAATATTTATTTTTGTATTTAGTTACCAATATAAAACCATTTCCAACATTATGTTTTTGATTTAAAATCAATTTATTAATATATTTTTGTTTCAATTAAATTTTTAAAAATATGAAATGTTAACACGAAAAATTTTAATTAATTTTTAATTATATATAAATTGAAACAAATTGTAAAATAAATTACACCTAAAATTTAATTTTCTGATATTAATAAATGTTGCAATTATTAAAATATAAATTAAATTATAGCCAATTTATTACTTTATTAATGATTCTAATATAAATTAAAAAAACAAATATAAATAATAATATTAGTTAAAATTATTGTTTCAAATATTAAAATAATTTGCTCCTTTAATCAAATTTCTATATAAATTTATTAAATAATTTATAATATAATTTTAAAATTAAAAAAATTGCATTTTAATATTTTAGTTTAACATAAATTTTAAAAAATATTAAAAAATAAAACCCGTTTTGCTTTATAAGCATGAAGATTTATTTTTCGATAATAAGTTAGATAGCGGTTCCCTAAGAATATCTTAACTCAAAATGCATTCACAGAGCAATTCTATCTTAAGTTTTATATTTTTAACTTATTATTTATTTGAGTAATTTTATAGCAATCAGATTTTTATTAATC
>JAQFXP010003822.1:0-11748 GCA_034693685.1 Belba bartosi | reverse complement strand
GTAAATTAATTTTTAAAACATAAAATTATTATATTAAAGTAAACTAGCATAATTTTTAAATTTAGCAAATTAATAAATTTAACATTTGAAAGCTATTTTAGTAAAAGCTTTACTCATTTAATATATATATGATAATTATATATATATATAATTTTCAATAATATAATCAAACATTAGAAACTCAAACTGAAAATTGCAAATAAATCTGAAAATCGAATAAAAAATGATCTGAAGTTTAGGCTAAAATGAAAAGAATTGTTTGATTTGTTGGTTTATTTTCGATTCCAACAAATATTTGTTGTATTCGTTTTTTTCAACTCGAGAATCGATATATTCACTAAATCTTAATGTCTTTAATGCATTAGTTTTGTAGTTTTGTTAGACTTGAAGTCAGAGTTAGAGAAAACCTAAAACCTCTTGAATAGAGAGACGAGTAGTCGAGAGACGAACAAAATTGATTCGAATCTACAGTATTCGGTATAAAACAAATTGTATACAAATTCCTAAATAGCAAATGAATTGAAATAAAAGAAAAAACAAACTCATAAATGAATAAACGACTAAAGTTAACAAAAAAAAAATAAATAAATAAAAAACACAAAAATTTCAAACATTTTTGTGATTAGAAAAAAATAGATTAGATTCTGGCGAAGAAAAAACTTAATTTATTTATCAATTTAATTAAAGTTTATGTTCGAAAAGATAAAAAATTATAAATCATTTAATTTTCGGCAACCAAAAAAACTGTTATTTTGCACAAAAAATATTTTTTAATCTTCGTAACACTTTCAGGCTAACTGACACATATTTAATTGAAATTCATGTGTTATTCATAAATTTTTTATATTTTATATATTATTTTTTTTTTGGCAAATGCCTGTGCAATGTGATAGTGCAGAGAGAGGTGTAAATTCAGAAATAATAGTAATACATGTGATGGCGAAGTCACTAAATTTTTGTTATAACTTAGAAGTTTTTGCTCTAGAAAAAACTTCTCTGTTATTCATGTAATTATTTTTTTGGCTGTCATTCAAGTGGAACAACCCTTTCAATGCATTAGCGGAATATTATTTACAGAATATTATGTTCAGAATATTTTTCTACATTTAATATACATAACAAATATTAATTTATTTAAGTTAATACTCGTATGCTTTTCGTGCATATCATACAATACTCGTTTATAAGTATTGTTCTGAACAATACTTTTAGCGAAACTTAATTTCAAACCAACTCTTACTTAAATTATTATTAATACCAAAGCTTAGACTCTTCTCTTCGTCTAACGTTTTAAGTGTTAGCTTAGAATTAAAAAAAATTGTAATAAATTTGCGAAACCAATGCACAAAAGGGAAACACAAACACACAATAACTTTAATTCTGGTTTTTCGGTGTTCTTCTCATTTCAATTGTAGTTTTCAAAAAGGAATTGTTCCGAAAAAGTTAAGTGCATTTCAGGTCAAGTCATATGAGAATTAGGAATAATAGAAATAAATTATTTTATTAATATATTTATAATCAAAAACTTTAGAGAAGGAAAACGAGTCGTGTATTGAGAAAGTCGTGTATATCTAAGCAGAGAATAAGAATAGAGTTTTAGGAAAAGTTAAGTTATTTATATAAATCCGTTTCCAAAGTTGGTTTACAAAGAGTGAGTTCAGTGAATAAGAAATAGAGTCTAAACCTGATTTGAATGCAATCAATCTTTTTCTACTTCTTCAACTTCTTTTTTGTTGAATGTCTTCGAATTGTCGCACAATGGCTGCACTCCGGGAGTAAAGAAGTGGAAAGACGGCGAACAGAATTGGGAAGCGAATGGAGAATAGATAGAGAATGCGAACAAATCGGGAGTTATATTCAGTGCAAATCTGTTCTGAAACGCGACGACACAAACACACAAATCGCTCGAAAACAATATTGTGTCGAATATTTGTTGGGGCGGATGAGCACCGGCTAAAGTCCAGGCGTACACTGCACTGATATGACATTATATAACATCCTAAAGCATATGGCGATGAGTTTGTCGCCGACTCATTGCTCAATCACTTCTCTATACTTAATGTTCTTTTAAGTCAGAGATAGTGTTTAGAGATCGACACACGAATACATCGACTGTTTGTACGATACCTAAACATATATTACAGTATATTATAGACAACACAAATGTGTCTCTGATTTATCATTTCATAAATATTTTAGAGTTTTGGAGGGAATTGAGAGAAACAGCGAAAACATATATAATTTTTTATTCATTTTTTCTCAGTTCTTATATTAAGGCTTTTTTCTCTGTTTTTTTTCATATCATTAATAATTGACAAATGATTTATGTCTTATTGTTGTTGTGATGTTTTTGGGCATAAAATGTTTTATTACTAATATTATTATATATAAAAAATAATTAATTTTTTCTGATAATTAAGTTATATATTGCAAAAATAAGTTTAAAATAATAATTGAGTATATGTTAAGAATATTTGTTTTTTTTTGTGTCAAACCTAAGATTAAATCTGAATTATAGTTAGAGAATGAAAAGCCAATAAATAGTAATATAAATCTCATTCAATTAGAATTATAATCAATAAGTATTTATTAGATTTGAATTTAGATTCGGCTGTCAGTCGGCAAAAATATTGCCCAACTTTTCAACACTCATTCACAATCAGAGATATATCTGTAAAACGGATTTTGCTGTCTCTCGAATCCATCTCTCATTCCCAATATAAGCTATTTTTTAGCGATCATCGCCATCCCATCCCTCCCTTCCCCCATTGCTACTCTAATCGTCGTCACATTCTCTCAGTCTCTCAATCTGTTCAATAGTCTGCAAAAACTGGAAGACTAGACGAGAAGTAAAGTAGAGCTGAGCCTTAAAGCCACTGCGAATTTGCTTGCATTTGGCTTACAGTGAAAATCGATTACAAATCCAACAAAGATTTGTTACCAATTTAAAATTCAAATTGGCATCATTAATAGCACGTGTCTCTCAAACTCTCCACCAGACTCTCTCTCTCCCAGCACTGCCATGCCTGTGCCAACCTTACAGTGCGTTTTTTTTTTGGAAAGTCGTTTAGCATTTTTATATATTTTTCTAACAAAACAACGAATATAATAGTTCTAATACTACTAAAGACTATAACTATTGCTTAACTTTTTTGGTTTCGATTTCGACTTTATTCTAAATTAGGTCTAAATATAAGATTCACTAAACTCTGTTATAATATTAGTCTCATTTTTATTCTTAGTTTGCAATCATTATCATTAACTTTACTTATATATTATTTCTATACAAATCGCTATTATATCGAATAATGTATTTGAAATTTTCGTTTTAATTTAATTTTTGTTATCTCACATTAATTTTATTTTATGTTTAATTTTTGTTTTAAATTTAAATTACTACAAAAATTTGAATATAAATTTGTCAAATAAAAATTTATTTATTTTTAAGCTGTTAAAATAGATAACCAGTCATTAACTAGTATATTTTGAAAATATTGCACATTTTAATTAAACACTCAAATTGTAAAATCTGTTTTTGCAATAAACTTTGACATAAACATCAAATTTAATGTCTTTTAAGTTATTATTTTCTAAACATGTTTAGTTGTTTAATTATTATTAATGATAACAGTTAACTTAATATTGAAGAAATTTTATCAAAATTTTTTTATTAAAATTTTTACAAATTTTATAATTTCACTTAAATTTTAATATAAAAATATAATAATAATCATTATTTTGAATTGAAAATTGATTTTCTATTCAAATTTTTCTATATCTCATTCCATGTTTAGTTTTATTGAGTATTTTTCAGCTCATTTGCTATAATAGTCTATTTTCTAACAACTCGTATGATTTGCACAATAGAAGTGAAGAAAAATCAAATTACTTTAGAGGCCGAGCTATGGCCGAGTGGGCTATCAGCAGGAAAGGCACAATTAACTGTTCGCAACATATTGTAGACATGAGATAATGGTTGAACGAAATTATGTTGTTTTCAATGAGATTTTAAAACTAAAACCAATTTAATCATCAATTTGTTTGATAGCATCGAATCAGTAAAAACAAAAGAGTGAGTTTATCAAAGAGTCTGTCATTTGAGTAGTTGAGTAACTACTTGTGCACAACTCCCAACTTAATTAGCGTTGTTCTATGCAAGATCAATTAAACGAGTCAATTGAAACCTTATTCAATCCCATCTTCTGCTCTCCATCTTCGCTCTCATTCACTCTATTCACTCTCCTCTTAATCGATATAATACTCTCTTCAGTAAAGACACAAAACTTTCGAATGAATTAAACAGAGATCTACTCTCAGAGAAAATTAGATTCTCTTTGACTCTATTATACCAACTCTTTTGACTCACTCACCCACTCTCTCTCCCCCTCTCCTTCTCTCTCTCCCATCTCCTCTTCCACTCCCATTCACTCCATCTCTAAATATAATCGCATTTTTAAATTTAATTTAAAATTAAAGCCAAATGTCTTAAACGAAGTATTTTTTTGAAACAAAATAGAAGTTAATTGAATAGAAAATCATAATTTTATTATTTATTTTTGTTATAAATAAAATTTTATTTATTCTTTCTTGTTAAAAGTTTGTTTTATTTTTTATTTTATTTTTTTGCTTCTGTTTTGTAATTGTGGTCTTAAGTGTTAGAAATATAAATTTTATTATTTTTGTTATTAATTGTTTGTTTAATAAAACATTAATCATAAAATATTTTTGTTTTTTTTTGTTTGTTTTATCTAAAGATTAAAAAATTTGTTTTTCAGCAAATATTTGATATAAATACAAACGTTTGAGATATTTTTGTACAATATTTCAAAATTAACGATAAAAACAGTTATTCAAAGCATTCGAATCATGTCTGAACTATATTTACACGACATTAACAAAAAACAATATTTTACTTATTTTTTTTGAATAAATATATAACAATTTATATTCGAGAAAATTGTTTGCTTTTAAGTCATAACTCAATTTTGTTTATAACTAAAAAATTTAATTTAAATATATTATAAGTTTGATTAAATAAAAACTAAAACAGAATATGAATAAAAATAAGATTACATTTGAGAATTAACTATTGATACAAGAAACATTTTCAAAAATAATTAATTTCTATAAAATTTAAATTTTTGTTTATATTTAAATTAATATTATATAAAACTTCTATCGATTGACTTCACTTGCTAGTAATTTTATATTTTTATTGCTAATTATTTGAAGTTAGAATTGAAGTTGCTTATATAAAAATAAACATTATTTTGATTTGTTTACAACTTATTTTATTTTGATATATATTTTTCAATAGCATATAAGCACTGAATACTAGCGTATTTGTAGTGTATTTTATAGAGAATATAAAAATATTTGACTCGAAATCGTAATACGTATTTCATACACAACTAACTGTCCATTTATTTTAAGAGTTAACTCTATTCCATATTGAAGGAGAAAATAGAAACAAGTAAATTTTTATAATACAATAAAAGCAATAAATTTCTTAAAAGCACAACAAAGTTGAAGATTATATATAAAAAATACTAAAAAATATACTTTTATCTAAAACTAGTATTTCAAGAACTAACGAGGAATCACAAAAATCTCAAAACTCTTTTCATAATAAATTTTTTTCTAAACGAAAAACTAAACTGAAGTGACTTTGATTTTAAACGTAAGCTTAAAAATGCTTTAAAAAAATTATTGTAAAATATCTTTCTTGATCAATTAACATTACAATTAAATTTAATTTAAAAATTTGTGTCACGTTTTCTATTATATAAGAAATTTCTGGATTTATATAAAATGCTTGGAATGGCCGAAACGACAGGTTCTCAATATTAAATATATTTAACCATGTCCTTTTTTGCAATACAAACATACCTTACAGTCTAATCCGCTTATTCGTTTTGCGAAAGTATTCTATATAATATTAAAATCTGTTTTTATTTTTAAATCAATATATTTATTCTGTTTGCTATAAATGCAATCGACTGTAAGTTTTCTAAAGCTTTTCGATTTGAACGACTGTTTTACTCAAAAATTCTTTATTAAATCACTAAATATTTGTTTAATAGAATTGCTCTTTACTTGAGATCAAAACTAAAATGTTGAGTAAATTTTTCGAATTGTTTATATTTTTGATTTTCGTATTGTCCAAGATGAAATCTGTTTTTCAGATTTGTTTAACTAAACAATTATTCAATTTCTTATTATAAATCTTAAACGAAAACTATTCAAAAAATAATAATTTTTGATTTATTGCATCAAATGAATCGTTAGATACATTTGTTATACTATTATAGCAAACACTGAGATATTGATTAGCGTTTGGAACAGTATTTGATTGATTGATCGAAACGTTTATATTTTGTTTATATGAGTGTTATTGGAATAATAAATCCTAATTCAGACAAATAAATTCACTCTTGCTAAAACGTTCGTTCAATTCACCAAAAATACTAATATATTTATAATAATTAATTTGAGAAAAAAATGCTTCAATTATCGACTAAAATAAACTTTGAATCAATGAAATCAGGAATGTTTGAGCAAAAACATACATGTGTATATTATTAGACATTTCTGATCTATGTTTTACTTCAATCGCTCGCTTATGTGTATGTGAAGTGAATATTGAAAATCTGCAACATTTTTGGTCTGAGCCGTGATTTGAGCCAAGACTACAATCAATATATTGTAATCCAATGCAGATTTCTCTCCGAAGAACTTCTGGCAAATCTCACGAGTAATACAAGAGTTTCACTACTAGTTTGAGAGCATAACAATCAAAATTAACTATTCTTTTGCTCCAGACTTATATTTTTTGTTTTATTTTATATTTTGCTTTTTCTTGTTGTTTAATCCATAATATAAATGAAGAATAAGTTTCTCATAGTTTCTAATTTTAATCTATATATAGAAATATATTTATTTAAATTAGAAGAATTTTTTGTATTTCTTCTTATAATTTAAATTTTTTGTGTTTCGTGTCTTAAAATTTTTCTAAACAATAATTTATTTTTGATTATTACATGTTTTGTGACAAAAAATTGCGAACATTTTTGTTTTTTAAATATATTACATAATATGTTAAACGAATTTTGATTGCGAAACAAAAAAAATGTTTTATAACAAAATATTTATCAATGCTAAAACAACAAAAACAACAAAAGTTTGAATTTATATTTGTATTCTATACATTAATTGAACTAAACTTTAAAAAAAAAATGTAAAAATTTTTGAGCAAAATATAAAATACAAAAAAAAATCAAAAACAAAAAACCTATTATTTCAAGCAAACGGTTGAGCCCTTAAACGGTTATCCCTTTTAGATTAGTTCCAAAAATTGTGTTCACATCAAACATGTTGTTCCCAGAAATTGAGGGCTTATTCTAAACCATCAACTTTTGAATTGTTTTTTCTCTCTCAGAGCGTTGAAATTGAGACATAAAAATACACCGGAATATGGGTTTGTATTTATGAAAAATACTGAATTGCGTTCTAAAGTCAAATTTGGTAATCGCGGTAAAAAACGAGAGGGGCAAGGCACCTATTTCTATTTCGATTTGGTGCTCCAGAAAAGTAGATAAAACAGATTTTCTTATGATCTCATGTTTTTCTGCCGCCATCTTCACCACTCTATCGCTACGTTTGAACTATTAGTTCTGGAATATATTCTTCGGCCTATTCTGACAATATGTTACGTCGAGAATGGCTTAAGACTCGACTAACACAGGCTTTCAATCTCTATATAATCATAGGATTGTGAGACCAGTATTGCATTCCAATACTTATTTACGACTATTCTCTGTTTGGCTTTTCATAAAACTTTTCGATTAGAAGTGAAGAAAAATTTTCTTTTTTTATATTTATAATTGAAAACTTGAAATGACTTTTTGATTCTTCCTATTAATGCCGTTCATTACGAGTTCAGACGTTTAATTAAATTTTTCAATTGTTTTCACAAACCCCGGAATCGACGCTCGAGTCCTCAAAAAATGTTTTCCTATTATTCTTTCGAATATTTAATGAATCGACTGATCCGTTCGAAACGCGTTTTTATATTCAATTCACTTCTACTCTAATTTGTTTCAAATAAATTTCGACTTTTAGTTTCAAACACAATCTGCGCCCAAAAAAAACGAACAAAATATTTAAATTCTTAACAAATCATGAAAAGCATGAAAAATCAAATCATTGAATGCATTAAACTTTTCAATTTATTCAAGGTTTGCCTTCTTATATAATTTGTATTATTTTTAGTTTTGTTTAACAAAACGTATTTTAGTTTTTGTTAAATCAATATTAAAAAAAAGAAAAAAATACTTAAACTTTATAATAGTATTAACAAAATTTGATATAATTTTAAGCTTGTATATTTTTTAGAAAATCTAATAATAAATATTAAAATAAATTACTTTCAAAATAATTATATACTGTACTTACTATTAATCAATAATGTTACAAATATACTCTTAATCAGAAACTGTATTTTTTTATGCTTGCTAAAATTTGTATTTCAATGTCTATTTAAGCTTTAATTCTATTGATTTTATAATTTTGATTCACAAATACCTGCGAAATAATGTCAATCATTAAGTGAACAAAAAAGATAAAAACACACTAATAGTGGTAAAGCAAATGGAAAACCGGGAAATACGTTAAAACTAAGACAGGAAATGAGGAAAACTTAAAATAAATGTTTGAAAAACTAATAAGTTTTTAGTGCCACGTTCTAGCCAGGCACATTGCCATTTGCAATTTGTTTCAAGAATTTATGATCTTTTATTGATTTAAACTTTGTTGCTTAAAATGACTTGAAGTTATAAATTGATTTAAATTGTCGTTCATATAAAAATCGAATCAATTTCTGACATTTCACTGAATATTCTCAACGTTTAACTCAATTGAAACGTATTTTTAGAGCCGTTTTATTAACTCGTTTTTAAAATAAAATTATTTGATTTTACATTAATATTGTTCTAAATTTTGTATATATTTATTAATCAAATAGAGATCAAAAATGAAACCAATTCAGTTTAGTAATAACTTAAAAAGATAAATTTATTCAAGTTAAGTTTGATTTATTCCCAATTGTCTTCAAAATCTTTTCCATATATTTTCGATTGAGTAGTGCTTTCGAGACGACTCTAATGCCTGCCTATCGATAGTGAAAATGCATTTTTCAGTTTTCGGATCAATAGTTCATTGTATGCAGATTTGTATACTGACTGTAGTAGCAATTGATTCGATTCAATGATATGGTCGTTGAAAAAAGACAAACTTTTGCTGAAGAACTCAAAGTCTTTAACAGAGAACAGACAGTGTGTTTGGATTTTGATCGATATTTGAGTGATTCGGTCGGCATATCCACCGACAGCACTGATACACAAACTATATTATTATTGTAATAGTGTTGTCAAGCAATGCAATGCAAACGACTGACAAATGCTTTGAAATATTTTTCTAATTTTGTCGACGACAGCGAAAAGTAGCGCAATATTTGGTTTTGGCGTAAATTTAATTTTACTAAATTATATTCTTCTTTCTATCTCTCTTTATAGCCTCAATACTCTACACAGCAGTGGTTCGGGGAAAGGTAAGAGCAGCAAGCACATCTCTACATCGTTACAGATCTCTCTATTTCGTATTCTCTGCTTTTTCTAAGCGTTGTTTAAAACCACAAATATTTTGACTACAAATTTGTTGTGGTTTATGTTTAAAAGAATATATTGTTTTTTGCACAATAGCTATATTTATGCAAATTTTAAGTTCAAATATTTTTTTTGAACAAAAAGATGAAATTTTAATTTAATTTTCTACTTATATGCGTTTTAAGAGTTTGCTATTCTTTAAATTTGTTTCAGCTTTAGATAAAGACTTTAAAATATTCAATAATTTAAATAATTAATTAAATTTTTTTATGTTTGAATCGATAGCTTATATAATGTTAATTGAATTTAAATACATTATTAATATTCAAATTTTTATATGCTTTGCGAAAAATTGATTTTAAAGATGCTGTATAATTAATGAAGATTGGATTAAAAAGTAATCAATGTGAATTATGTTGCATTAGGTGGCTCTACCCTGTGATATAACACCGCCAACACTGGACGATCAGGTGGTGCTAATTCTGTGGTACAAAGACGAACAGGTGATGAACTAAATCTAAAATCTAATCAATCAAACAATTGATTTTTGCTATATAAAGAAACTACTGTATATACAGTAAGAGTTGATTGACTTCAATCAACTCTCGTCTCAAAAAACACATTTTATTTACTTTAGTTCTCATAGACTTATCCCTAACTTTCACTCACATTGTTTGAGACTAAAGCACTCATAAGAGAAACTCATTTTTCTGATGCGTTCTATTATTAGTAATATTTTTATTATATTTTCGAAAATTTTATTTCTATCTCTCATACAGTTGGCGCCGATCTATACACTCGATGCAAGACGTGGTAAGATTTTCTCGAATACTTCTTCCAATCCTTTCCTAGTTTATTGCTATTAAGTGTGCTTGAACATAAAATTAAATTAACTTAACTTATTTGACTTTTGCAATTATGAAGACTAATATTGTTCTATTGCTAAATTGCCATCCACATATTAATTAATTTAAACAGTATTTGAATTGTTCGCTTAACTATTTACTTTATCAATAAAGTATATAAATTAGTATATGTTTATTCAATTATTTTTAGTTCAAGCACACTTTTAATGCAATCATGTCTAATCTTAAACTAATACACATAAACTTGCACAGTTCTTATTAACATAATTAAAATAATATTTTTTGCGTCAAATCTCAACTAAACATATCTTCAATTAAACGACAAAAAATTAAATTAAAAAACAAATATTAAAAATCTAACCAACACACTTTTAAGCCTAAAGCATAAACAAATCAAAACAAACAATATGATTTAAAAACCAAATAAAACACTTTTTTGTTCACTTTAAGCACTCAAATTCAATCAAAATATCCTTAATTATGAGTTTATTTAATCAATTTATTATTTATCAATTCTCTTTATTATCAACAAAATATAATCATAATATACTGAGAGAAAGGGTAAGTGTTATTCCGTACGACTCGACTAATGCCACTCTATATTCCTCTTAATAACATCCAATTCACAATCAATATTATTCTATCCGTTGTCTTATTTATTCGTATATATAATTTCATATATAAATCGTTGACTTTATCTCAATCTAATGGCTATTTTAGTTATGAAAACTGATGTGTTTTACGCATTTAAATCCTCAGTTCACTGAATAGTCTTTACATGAAATTTGAATTCTTGTCTCTCATTAATGTTTCAAATTTTTTTACACAAATTTATATTTTTGATGCAATTTATTTCTAATTTATTATAATATTATACTGAAATAAAATACGCAATTAATTATTTTCGATTTTTAGCAAATTATTGCCTCTTTTATATGCAAAGTTCAAAAACTTTATATCCCTATCAAATGTGATGAAAGGATTGCTTTTTGGCAAATATTTTATAATTTTTATCGATTTATACTAGTCTTTGCTATTTTTCAATATGAGTTATATTTTAAAGTTATTTATATTTTTCGCTCTTTTGTGTTGAATTTTCGAGATTTTTCGAAATTTTGATTAAAAGTCTGAATATATTTTGATTACCCTGAATATCGGGAGATTGTACGCGTATTATACGAAGGAAAAAGTAATTTTTATTATAAATATTAAGGGGCGTA
>JAQFXP010003821.1:0-11752 GCA_034693685.1 Belba bartosi | reverse complement strand
TTTGGTCCGAAAAAAGGTACCCCCTCGACGTTTTGCTGGCCGCCGAAGGCGCTCTGCAAATCTTTTGGCTTTTTTGCCCAAAATTAAAAAAATTTTTTAAATTAGTGCTAAATCCGGTTTAAATTCAAAATTTATCTATTCGATTATAAAAATTTTTAATAAATAAATATATAATTATAAGTATAATTTTAAAACACAATTTAAATTTTAATTTAAATATATAAAATATATATTTTAAATGTTTAAATTAAAAATTTACAAAATTTTTAACTAATAGCTCAAATTTTTATTAACAAATATTAAATTTACAATTAAATATTTACTGATTATTTGTTATTTATTATATTTAAACTAAAAGTACAATTAACAAAATATTGAGTTGTTTTACCTATTATGAAAATAAACATGAAATTTATTAAATTAAAAAATTAAAAATATTTTATCAATTTAGTTGATGTGGATGATCAAGAGTAATTAAAAATTTGTAATTAAAATGTTTGGTTAATTTAAAAACTAAAAAAATTAATTAAATCTCGGAGTAGATTTGATTAGTTAATTAAAAGTTTAGCTGAAACAAAATTATTTAATTTTCTATAATATAATTTTAACAAATTATATTTTATTAATAAATTTTAAATTTTTATTTATAAAATATTAATATTTTTTATAATTAATATAAAAATTTTATTAAATTTAAATTTTATAAATTTTTGCATTTAAATTAATTTAATTGTATTATTTATATTTACAGAAATGAAGTTTAAATGTTACGAATGCTCATGTACGTTTGTTAATAAAAAGAAATATATTAAACATGAAAGTAAAAGTCATTCGCGAGTTTTTTGCAAGTTTTGCAAATTATTTTATAATTTGAATGAAAATCATATTAATATTTGTAATAAAACTATCAAATCTAAAATATACACTGGAAAAATTGAAAATTTAAACGAAAGTCAATGTGGATACAGTTCTGATATCACTAATAAATTTTTGCATCAATCACCATTTGTCGAAATTAAAACTGCTTTTAATTCATTATTATCTCAATATGAACTTTTAAATAAAACAGAATTTAAAGATTTATATAATTTTTTTGTTTTTTATAAACATGATATTAAAAAATTAATTAAATTTTTATTAAATAATATTGGATCAATTAATTTACAGTTTTGCATACAAATTTTATTTAATCGTTTGGACAATGATTTAATAGTAGAGCAAATTGGATATTTTTGCACAAAGACTAATTATATTAACCATATTAATTTATTTAATAATTTTTTATCAGAGAAAATTAATGAATTAGAAAATCAATTACAAGAATTTTCAGTAAATGGCTCAAATTGGATTGTTGAATCTATTTTACGTTTAGATGTTAAAGTTGGACAATATATTACTTCATATGGTTCATGTTTTACGGAATTGCCTCAAAAATTAAAAGCTAAAAATGCTATAATAAATATTAAAAATTTTGATGATAAATGTTTTTTATATTCTATTTGTGCAAAATTATTTCCGACTCAACAAATTTGGAAACAAAATTTGCCTAAACATTATATTGAACATTTTGTTAAATTTAATTTACAAAATATAAAATTTCCAATGGAATTGAAACAAATTAAATTGTTTGAAAAACAAAATTCACATTTAAATTTTAAAATAAATGTTTATGGTTATTATAATAAAGATAGGAAAAACGAAATTTTTCCTATTTGTCTATCCAAATTAAAAAGAAAATTAACAATTGATTTATTATTATTTAATAATCATTATTTCTATATTAAATCATTTAATAGACTTTGTGGCAGTTCTGGAGGAAAATTTCATCATTTTTGCAGAAATTGCTTACAAGGTTTTTGTAATAATTTTAAGTTAAAAAAACATTTTAAAAATTGTTTTGTTCACAAACCATCACATATTAAATTACCAGAACCAAAGTCAACGATGAAATTTGTTGATTATCATCATAAATTAGGTAAAAAATATATATAATTTTTTTTGTTAAAATAATTTAATTAATTTAATGTTTTTTATAGAATATAATTATACAATTTTTGCTGATTTTGAAACAATAATTAAAAATGAAAACGAAAATGTTTCAAATACTATTAAAATTTATCAAAAACATATTGCTTGTGGATTTGCGTTAGTAGTAATTGATAAATATTTAGACATATTTTATTATTACGTTTATCGGGGAGAAGATTGTGTCCAAAAATTTTTAAAATGTTTGTATTATTGTACAAAAAATTTATTAATTAGTTTAAATAAAATTGCTCCAATGAAAGAGTTAACTGAAGAAGAAATGCTAAATTATAATTCAACAAATATTTGTCACATATGCAATCAAACAATTAATGAAATGGAAATTAAAGTTAAAGGTATAATAGTTATATTTAATTTCAATCATAATTTTTTTTTAATATTTTTAGATCACAATCATTTAAATGGCAATTTTAGAGGAGCAAGTCATTTAGTTTGTAATCTTAATTATAAGGAACCAAATACAATTCCAGTAATTATACATAATTTAAAAAATTTTGATTCAAACTTAATAATTAAAGAACTGAATAATAAATATTTTAAAACTTGTAAAATCTTACCTAAATCATCAGAAAAATTTTTAAGTTTTAGTTTAGACAATATTAAATTTATTGATTCATATTTATTTATGTCAGCTTCACTTGATTCTCTTGTTAATAATTTAAGAACTTCAGGATTGCACTCATTTATTATAACAAAAAAAGTGTTTGAAGAAAAATATGGCTACATAAATAATAAAATTTGGGAAATATTATTGCAAAAAAGTGTTTACTGTTATGAATATATTAAAAATTTTAATTATTTTAATGAAACTAATTTACCATCTATAGAAAAATTTTATTCAAGTTTAAATTTTTCACACGTTGATCAACAAAAATATAACAATGCTAAAGTGATTTGGAATTATTTTAAATGTAAAAATATCGGTGATTTTCACGATTTATATGTTTTATTAGATACTGTTTTATTAGCAGACGTTTTTTCTGTGTTTCGAAAAAAAACATTAAAATTATATGATTTGGATTCGTGTCATTATTACTCTATTCCATCATTATCTTGGAATAGCATGCTGAAATATACAAATGTAGAAATTGAATTAATTAGTGATTACGAAATGTTTTTATTTGTTGAAAACAATTTAAGAGGAGGGGTCAGTCAAGTTTCTAAACGTTTTGCTAATGCAAATAATATTTATATGAATGAAAAATATAACCCTAAAGAAGAATCAAATTTTATTATGTATTTTGATGGTAAGTCAATTAGATATTTAAAATAATAATTAAATAATTATTTGATTTCAGCTAACAATTTATATGGATATGCAATGTCTGAAAAACTTCCGTTGAATAATTTTCATTGGTTAAATGAAGACGAAATCAGTAAAATAGATTGGAAATTTATTGATATAAATGGTGATATTGGTTATATACTTGATGTAAATTTACATTATCCAGATGAATTACATAATTTTCATGCAGATTATCCTTTATGCCCAATTAAAAGATCAATTGATGTTAATGAATTAAGCAATTACCAAAAAGAATTACTTCTAAAATTAAAAGCAAATGGTATTAAATTGTTGCCATCAAAAAAATTAATTTTAGATTTATATGATAAACATAATTATGTTTTACATTTTGCTAATTTAAAACTTTATTTAGAACTTGGTTTAATTTTAAAAAAAATAAACAAAGTTTTAGCATTTAATCAAACAAATTGGTTAAAACCTTATATAAATTTAAACACAAAATTAAGAGAAAAAGCTATTGATAATTTTGAATCAAATCTTACAAAATTAATGAATAATAGTTGTTATGGAAAATCTTGTGAAAATGTTAGAAATTATATTAATGTAAAAATCGCAATAAATAGAACACAGGCTAAAAATTACTTGAAAAAGCCATTATTTGAAGAATTTCAAATAATAGATAAAAATAAAGTTTTAATAAAAATGCGAAAATCAGTTGTTACATTAAATAAACCAATAATAATTGGCTATACTGTACTTGAATTGTCAAAATGTTTAATGTATGATTTACATTACAATGTTTTTAAAACTCTATATAAAGATAATATATCAATTTTATATACAGACACTGATGCATTTATTTATCAAATTTTTACCAAAGACATTTTTAAAGATTTTTCAAAATTTGATCAATATTTAGATCTTTCTAATTATAAAACAACAAATAAATATTTTAATAATAAAAATAAAAAAAAATTAGGATATTTAAAGGATGAAGCAGCTGGAAATATAATAGAGCAATTTATTGGTTTAAAATCAAAATTATATTCAATTAAATTTTACACAGGTGAAATTATTTCAAAATGTAAAGGGTTACAAAACATTGTGTTAAAAAAATACATTAAACATAATTATTATGAAAATGTTTTATTTAATGAAAATATAATTATTTCTGAAAATCGAAGAATTGAATCTAAACATTTTGAATTAAAAACAATTAAATTACAAAAAATATCACACACACCTTTTGATGATAAAAGATTTATAGCTAATAATAAAATTGACACATTTCCATTTGGATTTTTTAAGATGTATAATACATTATAATATATAATAAATAATAAAACAAAATTTGTATTTTTACTTTTTTTATTTAATTAAAATGTAATTTAAATTTGAAAAATTAAAAATAAATTTTTTTAAATATATGTCTAATAAGTTTTTCATTAAAATTTTTATTTTTTGCAAACAAATTTATAAAATTTTCAAAAGAAATATTTTTTGATCTAAATAATAAAAATATTATACAAAATATACCACAAGTTTTCGTTCCAAACCCTTGAAGTCGAAAATTTGAATAAATAAATTTTTTTCCATTTTTATTTATAAAATCAAAAACTTCTGAATTTATTGGTTTATAACCAGACGAATCAAAATATTCTATAGGTCCAAATCTTGGTACAAAAATTGCAAACCAATGCTTACCACTTTTAGTAGATTTATCAGTATTACAAATAATTGAAAATGGTTTTTTAATTTTTTTAATTGGTAAATAATCAATTGATTTAACACCATAAAAATATTTTTGAGAAAATTTAAATTTTTTAATAAAATTATTTAATTGAGTAGTATTCATTAATAGTTAGTAATAATATTTCGATTTTTATCTATTTCAATAATGTTGTTAAATCTACCAAAACAAATTAATTTTAACGGTCTTGTTAAATCAGCGGCAAATTTTATTTCAACTCGTAGTGATCCTTCTTTTAATAAATTAATATAATCTTTACTGCAACTACTAAAATCTGGATTAAAATTAAAACAATACAAAGCAACCATTTCTTTAAAATTTTTATAACTTGCGTCCATTATTCCGATACCATTTGTTAAACCTTGTTCATTATGAAAATCAAAATATTCTCTTTCAAAGTTGTCAGCTGCAAAGTCTGGTGTATATGGTATTTTGGGATAACTTTCACCATTTAAATATACACATAGATAATTCATTCCAAAATTTTTAAAAGCTAAAGGATTTAGTTCATAGTTTCCTTTTGAAGCATCATGATCAACTAAACCGATAATTAATTGATCAGGCATTTGCCCCATAAATATATTATCTATAGAAAATGTTGACTGACCAGCTGGTAAATTAAATAATATAGTATTTCTTTTTTTAATAGGATATATTGCATTTGATATTTGAATTCCTTTATTAATAGCATTAAATACAGGTGGTGTTAATTTTATTTGACGAACAAATAAACACGCTTCTAATATTTTTAATTTAGGCGTTGCAGCTTCAATTGCTAAATTTGCACCCGCAGCAGGAACAGCCGGCAAACCCATTAGAGAAAACTTATCATCAGCTAAAATAAAATTTAATCGCATAGAAACACCATTAAGTAAATATTTATCTGATTCAAAAATGTCTCCAAATACTCGTCCATATAATTTAAATTTTTTACTTTGATTGGTTAAATCAGCTAATTTATTATTTATCCCATCTGGATTGTTTGAATCATAAGGGATATAACCTGCACTTCTTAAATAAGTATGATGCGATTTATTGTCAAATTTAGTTAATATATCTAAATAAGAAGTATAAGGAAATGTATTAGTAGAAACAGATATTGTAGTATTATTTAAAGATACATCTAGTTGTTGAAATATAGTCATTAAGCCATAATTAATTAAAGAAAATCGGTTATTTTGAGTTTGATCATAATTTGTTCAATCACTTTTTACAAGTTGACCAGAAATCCATATAAAAATATTTTCTAAGTCAATAAAATATTCAGATGAATTTGGTATATCAAATTTAATATTTTTTGCTTTATCAATTGAATAAACAGGTCTAAATTGAATTAATTGTGAACTTTCAATACTATTTTGAAAATATGTTTTTTTAAATATGTCTAATTCTGCTTTTAATATTTCTTTTGACATTATTCAAATATGTTTTTATTAAATTTACGTTTAGACTTAATTCTTTGACTTCTATTTTTAAAATGAATAAAATTTTTTAAAAGATTTTGCTTTATATAAATTTTCTTATTTTTCTTTTTTATCTTTTTTTTAATTTTTTTTCGTTTATTCAATTTATGTTTTTTCTTTATAACTTTTTGTTTTTTTCTCCTTTTTCCAGATTGATTTATATAATCTTTCATGTTATCTAAAGTTTCAGTTGCTGTACGTTTAGCATTTTCTTTTAAAGCAAATTTTGCATCTTCTCCACTTAATATATCTTTTAAAATATTTTTTCCAAAATTTAATGTTTTTTTACCAATAAATTTTAAAACTGGTAATGCATATTTTTTTCCAAATTTTGAAAAAATATTGTAGCCTCTTTGAAAAGGTTTACCTGAATAATATGATATTTCTTTATAATTATCGCCTCCACCAGCTTGAATTGTATAATATTTGTTATAATCACAAATATTTGATAAACAAATTTTTTTTGAATTCATCTTTTTTTAATTTTTCTAAACATTAATGTTATCACTACTTTACCAGATTCAAAAATAATATAACGACCAGTTGAATCTCTAATTTGTATCTCTATTGTGTCAAAATTTTCTACTCTTAATGGAAAAAATAATATAGGATTAAATGTAATAGATTTCATTAAAACATTTTTTTTATCTTTTGATCTTTCTAAAGGAATTAATCTTAATAATTGACTTTTTGTATTTCCGACATAAGATTCTTTAATTATATTTGAATAAATATAAAGAACATGATTGTTTCCATAAATATCAATTGGGTATTTTGCTTTAGTTACTGGCTTATTTAAATCTAATTCATGAAAGCCTAACATATTATGTAAATAATCATCAAATGTATAATATAATTTCCATTTTGTATTCGGAAATGCAGGAGGATTACTTACATCTATTTCACCAATAGACATTTCAAAAAATTTTGATGTATAATTTATATTTGGTAAATTAATTTTTTGAGTCAAATGATTTAAGTGATGTGTTTTTTTTAATTCTTGCCAAACCATGTCTTGAGTTACACTGTTTGTATGAGTTTTAATTTCATTCACAATCTCTTCTTCTGATGAATAATTTCCACTTTTAATTGTAAATTTAAATAAATAAGGATTTTTTAAATTATTTGTTTTTTGATATTGTAAATAAAAATTAACATCAATTGGAATATTGACTACAGAAGTTGGATATATAATTTCTACTAATCCACATTCATAATTATTAAAATTAAAAGGTTGTTGAAAATCCGTTTTATAATTTGATATAGTATTTTCTTTATAATATTGTGAAACAATATCTGAAGGTAATGTAATTAAAAAAGTATCTTTTTCACTCATTTTATTTTACTTAATTCTTTTTCGTAAAATGAACCAATTAATATTTCGCCTTTGTTATCTTGAAGTAAAAAACGTTTAAACGGCACAGTGTTTAATATTTTAAAAATAGTAAATATTTCTTCAGTGTAATTTGCTTTATAACCCTTTTCAAAAATATTTTTAATTCTTAAGATTCTAACTTTATCTCCAATTTTTAAACAAGATTTTTGATTTTGAATTCGTTTTTTGTACAAATTTAAAAACACTTTTTTTTCATTATTTTTATTAACTTTAGAAGGGATATAATCAGTGCTGGAATTTGATGAGTTATTATATGAATTTAAAATATTTTTAATTTTATTAATAAAATAATAATTTTTTTTATTAGATAAATTTGAATTAAATTTACTACTTAAATATTTATATATTTTTTCTTTAATTGTTCTATTAAATCTTTCAACAACTGAAGATTTTATTTCTGTATTTCTAGAAATATAATGTTTAATTTTATATTTATTTAAAAAAACTTTTAAATTTTTATTATCAAATTCTCGGCCAGCATCTGTGATTAATATTTTTGGTTTTCGATTATTAAAAATATTTGAAAATGCGTTAATTACTGATTCTGAATTTTTATTTTTTAATTTTTCAATCCAAGCATACTTTGATAAAACATCAATTACCATTAACATATATTTATAATTATCATTGTATTTAGATAATTCTTTGATTTCTATTAAATCAGCTTGCCAAAATCTATCAATTTTACTAGACACATAACTTGATCTTGTAAAATTTATAAATTTTTTTTATGTAACGAATAAATATTTTGCTGTTTTAACCATGTTTTTATATATTTTATTTTAATATTTGGATAAAATGTTTTAAAAATTTTAAAAAGGGTTTTGACACTCCCGAATGACCCGGGATTTTTAACGTTATAATAATATTTTTTTAATTTATTTGTTAGATTTTTTTGAAGATTTAATTCTTTTAATTGTTTTAATTTTTTTTGCTGCATTATAGGGATACCAACTTGGATCTGAATCTGATTCGGTTTCTGAAATATTTTGATTAATAAATAATTTTTTTATTTTTTTATTTGCATTTTGTTTTTTTAATCTAATAATTTTTTGTTTTGGTGTTTTAATTATAGATGTTGACGGTGTAACAAAAACAGTAGGTTGAGATATTTGAGATGAACTCAAATTTTGCAAATTAGTTAAATTAGGGTTAATTGGAGATGGTAAATTTAATAAATTTGATGGAATTATAGTTTTACTAGATTGTAAAGATAACGGAGTTGAAGATAAATTTGGATTTTGTAAATTTTGTGAATTTTGTTTATCAATATTTAAGTTATCTTCTATTTCAAAATTGGATTTATTTTTATAAATTAAAAAATTTCTTAAATTTTGTATATATAAATTAAATTTTGTAAAGTCATCGTAATTGGAATTTATTATTTCATTCATAGCATTATCTAATTCAGTGGCTTTTTTTAATGAAGGAGATGTTTGTAATAGAATGTTATCAGTTAAAAATTCCATATTATTTTGTTTATTTTCTAACGGAATTAGTTTCATTTTACGTAATTTACTTGACATTTGTGTTAAGTTAAACTATTTTGTAGCATAGATAAAACAATCGGAAATAATATATTTAAAAATCCACCTTTTTGAACAATAAGCTTTTTTTTCTTAAATATTGAATTTTTTTTAGATAAAATATATAAAATTTTTTTAAACTTTTTTAAATTTTTAAATTCACATTCATTAATATTAATTTTTCCTAATAAACAATTTTTTGCAATTTCAGAAATTGCATCTATTAAACAATTATCAGCTTTATTTAAAATAATTCTTCTTTCTTTAATATTTTTACAATTCGCTAATTTATTCAAATCATTTTTACATTTATAAATTAAATCCATTTATTTTAGAAATAAACAGTTTGACAATTATTTTTATTAAAAATATCGGATCGATATTTTAATATTTCAGGTGTTTTTTGACAAAGATCAATTAACAAATGACTGTAAGGTTTTTTTGTTGCTTCAATATAAGCATTGATTAATTTATTTGTTTTTGAATTACCTTCAATTCGATTGCCTAATATTTTTATTTGTAATTTTTCATTTGGGTTTTTCATTAAAACAATATAATTTGTATTTAATGAAATATCTCTCATATATTTAGATTTAGGATAAAGATTTTGTGTAATAAAAATTATAGTTATATTACTATGATGTGAAATTTTAGTAAATAAATCACTTATTATTTCATTATTTATAATTTTTTGCATTTGATCGTCAATTATTAATAAATTATTTTTTGATGAATCAATTGTTTCCATTAAATCTTTATTTAACTCATCTTGTTTTTCTAGTAAATTATATTTAATTTTTGGGCATAATCCGCTAGTACAATATATTATTCTATCAAAACTGATATCAAAGTAATCAATTAAATTATTTAACAAATTAATTACAAATGTTGTTTTTCCAGAACAAGATGGACCATATATTAACCAACGAGATGGATGTTCAAACACAGCATCATAAATAGAATTTTTTTGCATTATATAATATTTGTCTTAAAAATATTTATTTTTGATATATTAAAATTTTTTTTAAAAATTTGATCTATTTTGTTCAAAAATAATATTTATATAACAACAATCATTATTTTCTTTAAGTATATAGTCTATTGGATATAGTAAATTTTTATTAAAATATTTCAAAACTAATTTAATAAATATTATATTAATTATAATGTAATACAATGTGAAAACAATAAAAAATATAAAATAATAATTGATTAAATGTTTCAATTCCATTGTTCATTAAACAATGATAAAGATTATATTAAATGTTTTTGTTTTATTGAGATAAATTTAAACAATTATTTTATCAAAGATAAGATAATTTTCTTTATATAAATAAATGAATTTTCTCATTTTAAAACAGTAGTCCAACAGTTAAAAAGAAGACCATGGCTTTAGTTAACTCTAAGTCTATTAATTTTGATCAAATTAGAATTATTTTATGCATAAATGGTTATTATGTGTGTGATGATATGGAAGTGATGGAAATTGGTTATTGGACACGAAACAACTCTGGAATAATTCCATTTCGATCAAAAGTTAAACTACATAATCTTTCAACATATGATAGAATAAATGTGAATTATCTTTGGAAAACATACCATGGAATCAATTTAAATAAAAATGAGCCTGAATCCTTTAAACAAGCTGACATAGCAAATATAATTCGATTGTTATATAGCTTATCTAAAGATGACGTTGCAAATCGTGATTATATTGGATTTATAAATGATAATTTTATATTAAATTTTGTAGGAAAAGCAGGATTAGGAGATTATTTGATAAACATTGACAAAATGTTCGATTGTCCTGGCCCATCAAATATATTTATGTTAAAAGATGAAAAATATGGATCAAAAGAATATAAACCGTGTCCTCTGCATGAAAATATTGAAAGTAATCATTTACCACATTGTGCAAAAGTTCAAGCAATATATTTGTCTGAATTTTGTCAGAATAATATGAATTTTAAAAAATAATCTTAGAAATAAATATAAATGTAAAATAATAAAAATTTGTAAATTAATTTTATAAACTAAAAATTAAACTTGAAAACAAAATTAAAATTTTAAATACATTTCTTAAATTTAAAAATTGTATAAAGTTAAATTTGAATTTAAAAATAAAATTTTTTATTATTATTTTTAAAATTAATTTTTTTATTTTAAAAATAATATAATTTTTTTATTTTATTATTAAATAAAATAATAAAACTTTTAGAGATACCCCTATTAATACAACAAACATGAATGTTCTTAACATGTTTGTTTTCTTGTTTTTAATGTTTATTAAATATTAAAAGTACTAAAAAGATACAAATGTGAAAT